>PVJO010005596.1:0-96962 GCA_004026905.1 Hystrix cristata | reverse complement strand
GAAAAAAATGAAATACTTAGGAATCTATCTAACAAAACAAGTAAAAGATCTTTTCATTGAAAACTACAGTACTCTAAAAAAGGAAATTGAAAGAGATTTCAGACAATGGAACGATATCCCATGTTCATGGGTAGGAAGAACCAACATAGTGAAAATGGCCATACTTCCTGAATTACTATACAGATTTAATGCAATTCCAATCAAAATTCCAATAACATACTTCGCAGAATTAGAAAAGGCAATCATGAAATTTATCTGGAACCAGAAGAGACCAAGAATAGCAAAAACAATTCTGGGCAACAGGAATAAGGCGAGAGGCATCACAGTCCCCGACTTGAAATTGTATTATAAAGCTTCTGTGGTAAAAAAAAAAAAAAAAAAAATAGCATGGTACTGGCATGAAGACAGACCCGAGGACCAATGGAACAGGCTAGAAGATGCAGAAATAACTCCAAACACACTCAAATATCTCATCTTTGACAAAGGAGCCAAACACCCTCACTGGAAGAAAGATAGCCTCTTTAATAAACGGTGCTGGAAAAATTGGCTTACCACATGCCAAAAACTAAAACTAGATACATGTCTCTCACCATGTACTAAACTAAGATCGAAGTGGATCAAAGATCTAAACATAAAAACAGAAACAATAAATCTCCTGGAGAATAAAATAGGAAGAACTCTCGAAGACAAAGGAGTTGGGAAAAAAATTATGAATAAAACTCAGACTGCACGGGAAAAAATTCAAAGAATTGATGCTTGGGACTACATCCTATTAAGAGGCTTTTGCACGGCAAAAGAAATTACTAATAGAGTAGGGCGAAAAATCACAGACTGGGAGAAAATTTTTGCCAGCTGTCCCTCAGACAAAGGTCTAACACCCAGAATATATAAAGAACTCAAAAAGATCAACCCCCGCAAATTTAAAGACCCTATCTAAAAATGGGCATCTGAAATGAATAAACATTTCTCAGATGAAGAAATAAAAATAGCAAATAAATATATGAAAAAATGTTCAATATCATTGGTCATTCGAGAGATGCAGATCAAAACAACACTAAGATAACATCTCACTCCAGAAAGAATAGCTATTATCAAGAAATCAACCAATAACAAGTCCTGGCGGGGCTGTGGGGAAAAAGGAACCCTCCTCCACTGTTGGTGGGAATACAGACTGGTCCAACCACTGTGGAAATCAGTGTGGAGATTCCTCAGAAAACTACAACTAGAGGTTCCATTTGACCCGGCTATTCCTCTGCTGGGTATCTTCCCAGAAGAATTAAAATCGTCATACCACAAGGACATATGCACCACCATGTTCATAGCAACACAATTTGTAATAGCTAAGTCTTGGAAACAACCTAAATGCCCAACAACTGACGAATGGCTAAAGAAGATGTGGTTTTTCTACACAATGGAGTACTACACTGCCATAAAAAAGGATAAACTAGAGTCATTTGTATGTAAATGGATGTTCCTGGAGAACATACTATTAAGTGAAATAAATCAGACACTTATCAGTACACACTGAATTGTTTCTCTGATATGAGAAACCATAAGTGTAAATAAGGACAAAGGGGTAGAATAGATATTATGTTTAAAAAAAAAGAGAGAGATAGTATTCAAAAGAGAGGAGAACTAGATAGGGGAAAGGGGGATATAGAAGAAGGTTAAAAGAAAAGTAAGATGAAAAGGAAAAAAATGGAAAAGTGTAAATAAACTTGTTGCAAATAGGGAGGGGTGGGTGAATGGAAGGTAAGGGAGGGGAAGCGGGGGGAAGAGGAGGGAAAACCAAGATGTATCATGTACAGGTACAAAATAACCATGTTGATTATGATCATTATGTATACAATGTACCAAAACATGTTCTTGGTAAAAATTAAAAAAAAAAAAGGTAAATGTAAATGTACAAAAATCAATTGATTTTTATGTAGATATTTTTGAAAACAAATATGTAAATAGATGCCATTTTGTTTCAAAACAATATACTCCTTAGGAGTAAATTCAAAGAGAGAGAAAGAATACGAGAGACACCATCCCTTCACATAGAATATTATTTCAAACAGAAATTTAAAAAACACTAGAAAAGCAATACAGTAAATAAATAAATTGAGAAATATAACACATTTACTCATAGAAAGAAATAATAGTGTGAAAATATTAAACTATAATTTCCATGCAATTAAAATAATTCAGACATTTGGAGTTATCTGGTAAGTGTGTAATCCTGAAACCCACATAGGCAAGCAAATGGCCAAGAATACTGTCTCAGTAGAACTGTGACAAGTAGAACATGGATTAGACCTGTGGAATCTCTGTCCCACCAGATGGATCACAGTTTCTTCACAGACTCTGGAGCTGCCAATGTTTGAATTTTAGTTCTATGTCCTGCCTGTATAAGCTAGGTTGAGCTCTTTCACACGTTTCTTATGAATTCAGATAGGAGATGTTAGAATTTTGCCCGTCATGAATTAAATACTTCACAAGTATTACACATTTTGAAAATTAAAAAGAGGCAAATGTCATGAATAAGCAATTTACTGAAGTACAAACCTGAATGTCTAGTAAACATATAGAAAACTTTCTTAATCTCAGTAACAACTAGAGAAATGCTAGTTAAATAAATAAATAGGCAAAAATTAAAGTGTCTGAGGAAATACTGAGAAAAATGTAAAGAAAAATTTTAATTACAACATCTCCAAATAGCAATATTTGCTAGGATGGGATTATATACAAACTACAGTCCAATAGTTCCACCCAAATGAGTGGTGTGGAGAAACTCAAGTCTTACACAAGACAATACACACAATAATGATTCACCACAATCCTATTTGTCATAGCAAGTATTGGAGCCTGTTAATGTTCCTAAGTGGGAAAATGACTAAAAAACTTGTGATACGCTCACACAATAGGACACTATACGGCAATCAAGTAAAATGAATGGCATTTAGCTGCAAGAATAAACACAATAATGAGTGAGAAAAACTATGTTTTAAAAAAATATGCACAGCTCACCATTTATATGATTTTCATTCATTCAAAATAATGCTAAGCTGTTTATATTGAAAAGCATACTTAGAAAAGTTATGAAAGAGCATGGGAACAAACAGGCACCAAAGTCAGAGTAGATATTACTTACTTCTAAAAGGAGGATGGGATAAGAATAATATAGCAGGGGCATCAATATAATTACCGTGCATAACTTCACTAAAATATAAGAAGCAAATAAAGCAAACTGTATCCATTTAACAAAGCATGGGCGGTGAGTGTGTGAATACTTATTTGTTGTCATTTATATTATCTATGTAGCTGAAAATTTGTGTAATATTTTAGATCTCTGAGTATTTGGGGTGCATATCACTGAATACTACATTTAGAATGAAAGTGTGGTATTTATATACAATGGAGTACTATCCTGACATAAAGAAGGATAACTTTGAGACTATAATTTTAGGTGAAATAAATCAGACACACAACCTTAAATATCACATGCTTTCTCTCATATGGGAAACTTCCAAAACACAAATAAAGAGCAAAATAAAAGATAGGTAATAGGAAGTAGAGAGATGGATTTTCTTCAAATGATAAGGGGATTAAGAGGTGGGCAGGAGATGAGGAAAGAATTAATGAGTTTGATCCCCAGCACCGCCCCCCAAAAAGAAAAAAAGAATTAAGATGTATTATGTATAAATATCAACTCCCCACAAGGAATGTAATCATTATGTACTGCAAACAAATGCTAATAAAAAAACACTGATTTTTTTTTTTTAAAGAATGACCACATTCCTGTAAAACAAATAGGAGGAGCAAAGAGATACTCAGATAAGTCAATGCATTTCAAAAGGCCTCGGGGGTGGGGATTTGTTCAGTGGTAGAGCACTTGCCTAGCAAGTGCAAGGCCCTGAATTCATGAGTTCATCCCCAGTGTGCGCGCACACGCACACACACACACACACACACACACACACACACCAAAAAAAAGGCCTGGAATATGCATGCAGACTACTGACTATAGTATCCCTGGAATAAGAAACTCAAGTAGAGAATAAAAAAAGGGAGACCCTTCCATGTTTTGCTCACTATGCTTCCACATTATCTGAATATTTTATTTGAGGTTATTTGATTAATAAAAGAAGTCATGATAAGGAGAAACCCTGAGGAAAACAAGCCCAGAAAGACACCCAAAGGGAAAATCCAATCAACATGGAGTTCAGACTTCAGTTATGTAGAAAAGTTTGGACCCTCCTCCCTTCTTCACTAGGGTGATTGCTTCTAGAGCGTTAACGACGAGGCGCTGGGGGAGGCCCCTCATTACCGGGCTACCCTGAAGCTACACTCGTCGCAGCAGAAGTCCCACTCACATCGTGACGCAGAGATTCTAACTGTCCTGTTTATCCAAGCAGAACGATTGCTTTCCAAGGCGAGGAGTGTTTGTGAAATGGCACCACCTCGAGTTCTACAGATTAATGGCGAGACAGCCCTGGGAGGGAAAGGGCTTTGAGGGCTGTTCTGAGCGCCAGAGATGGGGAAGCACATTCCCATTAATCATGGTGAAACCAGAGCTCAGCAATAAAAGCAGCTGGCTTTGGAATGAGCTGTTTTCCAGGAGTCATTTATTTATTTGATGTTATGTCACTGATAAACTGCGCCAACCACGACTTTGTGTGATTAAGCCAAGTTTATTCAGACACACATCACTGCCTCCTGGAACGGGGAAGGCCGGACCCTCAATCTTTGTCAGGGATGCCTAACTATTTGGGCAATGCCGCCGCAAGATGTCTCTGGCGGGAGCCACCAGAGAGTCAAATGTAAATCACGTGCCTAGAGCTACCTGAAGTAAAGCGAAGGTGGCACAAAGGAAGAAACATCTTTACAGAACCTTGTCAGAGGTTCTTGTTAAAGTTGGAAGGGTTATCCTGCAGTGTTTCCTGAAATTCAAATAGAGTGATAATATCAACCATTTCTTGTGAACCAATCATATGCAAGCACGGTGGAGAGTGCTGTGTGTATCCTACCTCCTCTACCCACAAACCATTGCAGGCAGCTAGGCCATCAGGCCACGCCCCCTCAGTACTCAGCAGAAGCAGGCATCCAAATCCAGAGACTGATGATAGGATTATTTGGAGTACAAGTCCAGTTCTGTTACCCATGGGCTGAATATCTCATGGGTACACTATTTTATTTCTTTGATATCTAGATTCCTCTCTTTTAAAACTGAATTTATTAATTCATAAGATAGTTATAAGGAATAAATGAAATGATGAATACCGGTTTCTAAAAAATTTCCTCAACTAATTGCTCTAGAATATAAATGGACAGTGATAGGGTAGTGAAGTATTCTCCCAACATCCAACATACACCCTACAGAGTCTACTCACATCAGTGCCTGTCCTCAATTTCACAGGCACCAAATCACCTTTCTCTTAAAATAAGCACACTTTCAGTCTCTTTCCTCAAAGAAGCATTATTTCCCTCCAATTCCAACTCTTTGGAGACACTGAAGGTTGACCTCCTTGTTGTTTATTTAGGTAGTTGTGTGTGCAGAATTTATTATCATTGGGAGGTTTCCAAGGCCTTGGTGGGAGGACGGTAGGGTGAGACATTCCAGACCTGAGAGGCTGGGACAACTATGATCAGCCCAGTAAGTTTCTAGGAAGTTCAGCCAAGACCCGAATTCCAAAATGAACTACACCAACTATCTTAGAAGACAAATCAAGAAATAGCAAAAGGAAAAACAAAACTGGGGCTCTGATCCCCAAAATACAGCAATACACACCTGCATCATCTTTCTGTGTCACGCTGCCCATCTTATGATGCACCCTCAACACCCACCAGCCTTCCCACCACACAAGCACCAGCCATGTCTCTTCATCTAGGTGAGCCATTTCTTCTGATCCATTCATAAATACTTCATAGTGTAATTTTTATCCAAAGATGGCAAATATTGTATCACCAACAAAAACCATGGTACACTTCCGATGTTTTTAATTAGTCAAATAAAAATACCTGCCTGTTACAAAAGTTAATAAATATCATAGATCAATTTTAAATTCCCTTTGACTGTCACCCCAGTCGTGTTTATGCGTTTGTATGTGTACACACAAACATACACACATAAAATTGTCACAAATGTCACCTGAGTGCTGTTACATTATATGCCGTTGGTTGCCTGCAACAATACTTTTGTGTGCTTTATCCATGTTATCTATGATGTTCTGTTTATGTGGGCTCTGTCCTATGGACTTGATGAAATCGAGTGTATCTTATTTATTTGCATTTCGAGAAAGTGGGGAGTATTTCCATTTTCAATTGAGAATAGAGAATAATGGAAAGAAACAGCTGTGAGCTAGCTCCAGGGCCATCAGGTGTCCTGGTCCTCAGTTAAATGGTTCATCTCATACTTGATCCCTTATTTATAAGTGACAATGTCAGGAATCAGAGAAACCAGCGTAGAAACGGTAATAGCTCCCTGAGCTTTAAAACACAGAATCATAACTTCTCAGCTGGATAAGCCATAAAAGATTTCATATTCCAAATTTCTTATTTCACAAATAAGACATTTGAGACAAGAAATGCTATTAATTTATCCAAGTTTACATAGCCCAACTTTCCTGGATTTGCCCCAATGTTAGGATTTTTTTCCCTCCTTCCCCAGATCTGTCTCAGGAACCTCAGACATAACTGATAAAACAGTTTATATTTTTTTAAAAATCCTTGTAGATAACCAGCTATGGGAGACATGGCATTTGATTTGGTCTTTAAATTAGAACACTGCAGTAACAAATGACACCGATGATGATTCATTCAACAAAGATAATGATAGATTGTTCTCAGTCAATACCAAAAGCCTTAAAAATCAACGTTTGCTTGAGTAGAGAAGTCATAGGCTTCTACAAGCCACAAATAATACCTGTGGTGATAGGTAAATTTAATCAAGTGATGCGTGTTCTTGGCACAGCCCCTAGTACATGTTTCATTCATAAATATTTCATTTAGGTACAAATGTACAAAATGGTAAGCATATCATTTAAAGATGCCCTGTCTGCTAGAAAAATCTCTTATTGCTCTTAATTGGAATAACTGAGGACCACTAAATTCTGCTCACCAGCACCCTATTTCAAATCAGCTTTCCAGTAGTTGTTTTAGTGTTATCTAAGAGGGAGTGATGATGGTTTGTGATGAGTCCAGAGCCATTTGGGTCAATTTTTCTGAATCTCATTTTATTTCATTAGGAAAGTGTCCTCCCCTTGTGGAAGTCAGCACTTTCCTTACCTGGCAGCCCCGCTCTGTTTTAAGTGGAAATGGTTTCTAACCTTCCCCCCAGGCCAGCCCTTCCCAAGCCTTGAGGCTGCTGCCCTGTGCCAGCTGGCAGTGGGCTCTGGAGTTAAGAGACTCTTCTCAGGTTTTTCACATTTTCTCTATTAACAAGTTTATCCATTTGATTTTTTCAAGGCCTCCCTTCTAAACGAAAAGTAAACATGCCATTGTCCTTGGACAAGAGCCTCTTTGACCTTCTTTCTGAGCAGCTCATGAGAAGCAGATGCTGTGTGGTTATAATATGGACCCAGAGACACACTCACAGGTTTATGTATAAACCAGATGTTGGCCAAGGTATCCCGGCCCCTCGAGATGTAGATACAATCAGCTCTGATCCCTGTCTCAGGCTCAGGGCGAGCCTGAAACATCCGCCCTCCTCTCGGGTCCCCTGCAGACTCACGGGCAGCCTTGTCCCTGTGGTGTCCTCTGCTCCTGGGCTCCTGGTTCTCACGTGCTTGCTCTCTCTGCTCTGCATTGAATTTTTCCAAATGCTGGCCTTTGATTTGCTAGTGATTTCTAATCAACCAATCAAACAAACATATCCCCAAAGTAGATGTAATTGTAATTCAAAGAACTTAACATATGGAAGGAGAGAGCATGGGGTATATCGCAACTTTGATGCATTCCTGGTTTTGAATGTACGTTATTCATTCCACCTCAGGGAGCTTTCCCTGTCTGTGCCTGTTCATAAAACCAGATTCACCGAATGAGTCTGACTTCTTTTCTGTTGTCCAACTTCCTCTCTCTTCTCACCCGCTTCTCCAGGGAACTCTAAATTCCTGTCTGTAGTTGATGCAAGAGCATTCAACTCTTTCCAGACAAGACAGCAAAACTCTGCTCAGATCACCTTCATTCATTCCAGCCCAAGAGTCTTCAGCAGGACCGGGCAGGCTCCACTCTCCTGAGAGGGCAGCTGCCTTAGCTAATGGAAGCTTCTCCATTGGCTTGGCTTCATTTTGTTACCCATGAATGCAGCTCTAGGTTCAGGATGCGACCAAAGGGCTGCATTGGTCATATTGAGGATTTAGTGGAAGGAACCTCCTGAAGTTGTGCAAGCCTGAAGTTGTGTAGGGCTGATCTATAAGGCCATTTGTAGCTTCCTGGAGTGGGCCAAGGAGCAAATCATTTGAGTGTGTAGAAATTGACAACTCTAAGGAGAAACATTCAAGGTTCAGGGACAGAAATGAGATAGGAGAAACTGTGGGAAGAGAAAAAATACAAAAAGGGTTACAAAACAGAGTGAAAAAGAAAGAGAAGCAAAATAGGCAGCTGGAAGAAGAAGATGAGTTTATGAAAAAGAGGTAGAAAAGGAAGAAAATGGTGAAGAGTGAGCAGGGGATTGAAGGCAACAGAGAACCAAGGCCACCCTGCCCACATGTTCTCCTGGCTCCATCACCCTTTTGAAGTATCTCCTAGACTGTAGGTCATTGGCAGTGTGATCAAATGAAAAATGGCACTAGACTTGAGCTTTGGTCCAAACTGCTGAGTGTCTGCAGCCAGGTGGGTTAATGTCTCTGTCTGATGCTTCTCTAAAAGACAGATATTAAACCCTGCAAAGTTCCCTTCCAGTTACACAATCCAGTATCTTCCATGGGATCCAATAACTTATTCCTCACTCTTCTAACCTACAATGTACTATAACTCCTTTCTTTTCCCTCCTTCTTCTTGAACTAGTTATAGTGGAGCCAAAGGTCAGAGCTCACACTGGACCAAGGGTCCACCCGTGATGGCGAACCTTTAAACCATTCAATGATCCAAACAGCCCTCTGCGGCACACATGCCATAGGTTCACCACCACTGATCTAGATGCTTTCATGCTACTGGACAGCATCACAATGATCCCCAGAAAGAGGTACCATGTTCAAATTTATCTTTTTAGACAGGCATGGTGGCACACTACTACAATCTCAGCTACTCAGGAGACTGAGGCAGGAGGATCACAAGTTAGTGAGACCGGGTCTCAAAATAAAATTTACAAAAGAGCTGGGGCTGCAGATCAGTGGTAGAGCACTTGCTCAACAAGTATGAGTCCCTGAGTACAATCCCTAAGTACTGGAACAAAAACTACTTTTTAACCATACTTCAAACCACCTTTAAGTGAAATCGGGTTGTGTCTAAGTAAACTGGCTTTATTATCCTACCATTCAAGTTTATCAGAAAAACCGAAATGCTATGTGAATTTACATGCAGATGTATCTGTCTCGTCAGCACTCTTCAAGTACTGGAGTCCTACAGCCCTGTGCTTCACACTGTGGGGTTATCAGAATGAAAACAACGTGGTTGCGGATCATCCAGGAGCACCCCAGTCAAGGAAGGGGAAGACTGGCAAGCAAAAGATGGAGCTGGGGAAGTTCCAGAAGGAGGGTGCAGCAGCCTTCAGCAGCCCCCATCGATATTCCTACCTTCCAAAGCCTTCCAGAAAAAATAAGCAGAGAATTAGACAATCAAATTCTGCAGCTGCTCTCGACAGCTGATAGATGTTCTTTTAAAGGCAACACTAATAGATCTGTGGAAGTGACTCTGTAAGTATGTAACTCAAGGCTTGGACCAAAGGGAAATAAAGACATTTTTGAAGGGAGGCACTTTCCTGTACTTCTGAAATGAGAACGCACAGACTACACACTTCTCTACCTCTATATAATCTTGTACTCATTTATATATTTTTATTTTCATTTTTTTGCCATATGCTCATACTAGAAAGAAAAATTGTTGGGAAAAAAGCTGGGCAATTCAGTAAAAAGGCTAAGAAACTGATTAAGAGTACTAAGGATAGGAAATCTCACTGCTGTACTTGGAGCAGGTTTTATTTCTACAGAGCAAGCCTGGCTGTAGCAGATTAAGTGCCTGAGAATTAGGTCAGAGATTTGAGCAGTCAGTTACAGTCCTCTAAGTTTTAGTGGAAATCCCGAGAAAACGTTTCCGTAGTCAAATATATTTGAGAAATGTATATACATACACCATCCTTGATAGTCAAAGTATATACTAAAGATGATGAGGTTTCTTATAAAAAAAAATAATGTGACTCAATAAGCTTAGTCTTGCCCAAATCCATTGATCCACGAAACTTTTTTGTTTCTTTTTCGCACTCTGCCCATATTACAGATATAGCATTCCGGGGACACACAGAATGACTGGCCCTGCACCAATCTGATGCTCACAGTTCACCTCCCTTCTGCCATAAAAGGTGGGACCTGAGAGATACGTAGCATTAAAAATAAAGTTATTCCTGCTTTATGTTGACCACTGAGAAGCAAGTGTGGAAAGAGGAGGGATATATAATTCTACAGGTAATTTGCTGCTGGAAAAAAAAAAGAGATGAAGATTAGTCCAGATGTTGATATATTCATTACTGTGGGAATCCTTTCGTTGCTGGCTGTTGTTCCAGACAAGTGAAAGGGCCACATAATTTTGAGCCTCTATGGCATGGTAATTGCCCGACGTCTCTCCTGTGCACAGTCATTTTTCTTAATTAATTCTTCAGTGAGGTAATCGCGATGTATCACTAATATGAGAGTGTGCTGTCCTGTTTTTAAGGGTTACAAAACCAAGACTTATACTGTACTAGGGTGCAGGCAGTACAACAATCTATGTGAGAACTATGAGAAAAGTCTCTTTCAGAATATGCCACCAACTAGCTGATATGTGCCTTGCTGTACCACTTAACTCTGAGCCACGACTGCCTTTCTTCCCTTTTTATGTTTATTACTACATATTTGGAATCCATAATGACTACGTTCATGGTGGGGAGTTGGTACATGATTATGATACATCTTTTATTTTTGCCAGCATCAAATTTATTTATTTATTTATTTATTTATTTATTTATTTATTTATTTTTAAGTCTATATCAAGTTAATCATCATAAACACAGATTAACAGCCAGACTAACGGACCAAAATATATATATATATAAAACAATTATCCTAAATTAAGAGACATTATGACACTTTTAGAGACATTATGACCATCTTACATCTGAAAGGAGAGTGTAGGACTTGACTTGGTCCGACAACCTCAACCAACGCTGCCCAAACAGGGGCCAGGCTAAAAGTGTGGTCAAATACCCTGGCTTCAGAGTTGGGCCAGTCGGAATTGAAGCCCCAGTTCCACTCTTTACTTTCCACATATTTGGACAACCTGTGGAACTTCTTACTTGAGAATAATCATACCGATTATCCATTATGCATAAGGATGAAATGAGTTACATTAAAATGCTTCTATCTTGGCACATAAAGGGATTTATAAAGAATTCCTAGTATTATCATTCACTTCCTGTGCCGCTGAACTATGTGTATCTAAGTAATGGATGGACAAGACTCCAAAAGGGCAAGATTAGCCCACATAAAGTCAATGGACATGTGACGCATAATAGCTCGGTCCTCCTGGCCAATACCAAGTACTAGAAATTTCAACTGCTAGGTCATTCATGGAGGGCTTGAACTGAATTAATTAAATAGTATTTAAATCAGTGTCATTACTTAGTTTAAAATTTATTAATGGCCTCCTCATTGCATCTAGCACAAAATACCAATTTCTGATGATCCTGTTTTCATCTAACCCAGATTTCCTCCTGGTCTCACCTCCTTCCGGCACCCTCCTCCCTCACCACTCAGCGAGCCGCTTTGCCTCCAGGATTGTACTCGTGCGGTTGCCCACACTGCTCCTGCCTTCATTCCCAGCAAGGCTAACTTTCTCCCCTCTTTCAAGTTGCACTTGAAATGTCACTTCCTTAGAGAAGGCTTCTTAGCTAAAACACCTTACAATTTCCCCTAGTCCCCACCCCTCAATCCATATTTATTATTTTAGAACTCTGTCACCAATTCATTTGTCAATTTTTTGAATCAGCCTCAACATCCCAAGGCCTATCCTAATAGCAACAATTTATGCAGATGGGAAGAAAACTCGATCTTAAAATACTTTATTACTGATCTTTTTGCTTCAGAGCGCAATAGTCCCCAACTATAGCCTATATTTATTAATTAAAGCCAAAAAAAAAAAGAGAATCTTACTGATGCACCTAAGATAGGGAATCACTACCATCCAATCAATTGAGGTGAGGAGGCGGAGCCATGTCAGGCAAATATGACCTGCTGTTGGATAAATGGGCTGGGCAGAGACTTCGCCTCACTCAGACATGTTCAAGGCCTGGGAGGACAATCATACTTTGAGCAAATCTACAGCACTTTTGTTCCTTCAAGGTATGCTTAGTGTCTTCTCCTTCTCCTTGCCTTCGGGGTGTCCAGGATGCCCAGGACACCTCCTAAGCAGCAATGGTTGCTTCCTGCTTTCTGACTATACCACATTCCAGCTTGGCTCTCTTTGTACCATGATTCTCTGTGACTAGGTGCATCTCCTCTACTAAGCTAGCACCTAGTACAGTGCCTGGCTGATTCGAGATGTTCAACAGTTTTTCAGTAAGTGAATGAATAGATTAATACTTGATTAAATGCATGGATTAATTAAAAGTAAGCTAGGGGCCATAACTTACTATCAATAAAAGAAGAACAAAGAATTATACTGCGCAATGTTGAATAAGGCATTAGAGGTGCTGATCTATCGTCCTGGGTAGAAAGAGAATACAATCTGGGTAACACATGGTAAACCTTGTAATTGGCAGTTAATTGTGATGATGGTGATGAGGATTCTTGGACTTAGTGATGAGGTACATAAAATTACTTTCTTGCTTCTAATAAGAAAACAAAAATTGCCCAGTTCCATGATCTTCTCCCCAAACGCTTTTCAAAGGGCACTTTTTGAAAAGACTATCTTCCCTGGTTCTGTGGGAGGATAACTAAAATGAAGATATCTGCATTTTAGAGGATACTTTAAGCTAACCTGAAATTAAAATCAGGGAAATAATTCCATTTTTGTCCTAAACATCTGAAGCTCTTTTGGTCTTCAGCTGGAGAGGGTAATCTAGTTTTTATCATTTACTTTGTGAGAATACAGCTGCGTCCTTTTGCTGAAGCAGCTGGAATTTATCTCATTTCCAAAGCTTGGCTTCAGAATTTGGCTTTTTCCCTTTTTTCCAGGCCTGGTGTAAATAAGGACATGGGCTAAGAGAATGAAAACATAAACTAAGAGCAGCCAACTAAGGAGTTCTAAAGTTTGTTTTCGTTATGAGCATTGCCGGGCTCCAATCCATCACCAGTTTCCCAGGAATGTTTAGATATTGCATGGGAGGCCAGTTCCACAAAGTCTGCAGAAAGCAACCTGTGTCAAAAAGATGGAAACACGGAAAAATTCGGTGGAAAACTAATTGTCTGTTAAACTAATTATATCTGTTCTTGGAATAGAATAGAAAAGCCTGAATAGAAAAGCTGTAATAATTTAGGTAAAGTGGATGAAGCCCTTTGGGGTGTAACCCAAGGTCTGTAATCCTGGAAAAGGGCTAAATATTGCATTGGTCTTTCAAAATGAATGCTGTTATATTAGACAATTATTTATTTTACTTAGCAAATAAAATTATACTTATCATGTGTAACATGTTTTGAAATATGTATACATTGTGGAATAGCAAAATCAACCTAATTAAATATGCATCACATATATTTTTGTAGTAAGAACACAAAACCTACTGTCAGTGATTTTCAAGAATGTAATACATTGTTATTAACTATAGTCATCACATTGTAAAATAGCTCTCTTAAATTTATTTCTCCTATCTAACTGAAGTTTTGTATCCTTTAACTAAGATTGCCCAGGCCCCCGTACCCACCCCTGGTAACCATTATTCTTTTTCACTTATGGACCTCATTCACTGACTTTCCAAATCAGGAGTATTTCTGAGAATATTGAGAAATGGTTGGTAAAAGAAAAGGAATTTCTTTCCACGAACTAATAATAGTAATAGTTATTTCATATTAATTGAACTACTTGTTAATAACAAGCATAATTATTAATATTCTATTTGACTTTTTAAAATTATAAACAAGTGAGTTTGAATCTCAACTCTCTGCACTTACTAGTTAGGTAGGCTATAAATTGATCTTTTACCTCAGTTTCCTTATCTCTAGTATGAAGTTAATAATAGTATCTAACTCATGAAATTTTGTGAGGATTAAATCAATAGTGCCCAGTATAGAATAAGTGCCATATAAATATTAGCCCAACTATTATTGAGTTCTTGCTATGTATCTGAAAGAATAAAGGTAATTTTATATTTACTGTCAATTCAATAAACTATGTTCTATAATTAGCTTCATCTTTAAATGTAGAGCCTGAGACTTAAATAATGTGCTCAAAATCACATTTTCCATAACTGGCAGAGTTCAGTCTTCAACTCAGGTGAGTCTGACACTGAAGTTTTTGCTCTTAATCATTGTTCTGTCCTGCACCCTGGACGATAGATGGGATAGAGGAGAAGGGTGGACAGATAGAAGAAGGAGCAAAGGAAAGAAAAAAAAGAAGACTCACACCCTCAAACAGATACACTTTGTGATTCATATCACAAATTCAAAGAGAAAGAGAGATTCATAAATCAAGATCTCGCAAAAGAAGAGAGACTCTTAGAATAAATCTCATTGTGTTCTCCAAATTTCTTCCAGATCACAGTATATTTAAACAAGGACAATCTGATCAAAATTAAAGTCTATTTAACAAATGCTCACTACAATTGAGCAAGCCAAGGATAGAGGTCAGGTAATGAAAAAGTGGGAAGGATGAGGAAGGGAATAGAGCAGCTGCATAGCTCAGCAGGGAGCAGGTTCAGGGTGGCTGGGGCTGGTGTTCCTGAGGTTCAAATACACTGGGGTCGTGTATCCCAATCAGCTGCCTTTTCTTCTGCCCTCTTCTCTGGCTTGGCAAGACAGCAGAGTGTGGGTAGTCACTGTTACAGTCAAAGCTCCAAGGTGGATTTGACATGCAGGAAGTTTATTAGACAGACTCGGGCTCAATTCTGGAGGGAGGTGGGAAAAGGAAGCAGGGTTAGAGCGAGGGAGAGGTTGGGCTGTAAAGCACAGCCAGTGAGCTCAGCCGCCATTGTAGGAACTAAAATGCTCCAGAGGTAAAATGTCCCATCAGATTTACCCTGCTTTGAGCACCAGGGACCTTTTTCTTCTTGCCCAGATTAGTCGCCTGTGTGGGGATAAGGGTAAGGCAGCTTTGTTCAGCCGAGGCAGGCTGGCTGCTGATAGGGTTCCCGCTTTTGGGAACAACATCGCTCCTAGAAGAGGGATGTGGGTGAGCACCTCACTGTCCCTCCCAGCCAGGTCAGAGACTCTCTACCTCTAGCTAAGCAACTACTTGCAACAAAAATCACCCAAAAGGTGATTTTTGGCTCTAACTTCTGGGCTCTAACTTCTCCCTGTGAATCAGATAAGGCCCAGGAATGTACGTTTTAATAAGCCCCACTTTTTAATAAGAAAAGTTAAGGATATCTGTGCATATGACCATAAAGAAAAATGTCTTGCCAAACAAAGAAGGAACTTGGAAAAGGAGAATTTTGAAACTCTGCCACTGGTCCTACAATGCTCAGTGTAATTTATAAAGCGAACTCCTGCCTAAGATGAATTTCCTGTAGTCCCCTCTACGACTTCTAAGAAGATTTTAGCCCCTGAGCCTGGAGCATTATCTGGGGCTTCAGCCTACAAATCACCTGCATGTGCTGGAGGGTCGTGGGCTTCTAATTTATTAGCCCAGCCTGGCAGGTCCTGCAGTGCCAGGGCTGACTCATCCTGCCAAAAGGTCTGTGGGCTCCTTTGTGTTTGTCTTCTGCAGGGTCCTGTTGTTGCTGAAGGGCCCATCTGTTAATAGTACTGTTCAGATAAATCGCTGCCTTGTATAAGGAAGCTTTGGGAGGTCATTCAATAAGCTCCCAGAGCCACTCATGTTGAGCAGCCCGATGTGTGCAGAGCACTGTAATCTCTGCTCTGCCTGTCACATTTCTACACCCAGCTGCTCATCTGCAGCCATCCTCTGGGCCACCATCATCTGCACCCCTCTTCCTGCCTTCTTTCTGGTAAGGAAGGTCTGAGGCTAGCAGTGATGCATCAGCCCAAGAGCCTTAAGCCTAAACTAGAAATTGAGCCAGCTGTGGAACATAAAACATGGAAAACTGCGAATTCTTGTTGAAAAAAATTGAAATCTGTAAGTTTACATTATGAGATTTAACACATTTCATAGGCTTTGACTCCACCTCTTGAAAATAAGGGCTAATAATAAAAACAGAAAAAGCACAAAGATGTTATCATTGGTGTTTATATTTGACTTTGTTTCATTCTTCTAGTATTTTCCTGACACCCCACAACGGGATGAATTCCCCATTTGATCAATTTTCAAGTAAAACGACAAAATTAGCCAGGAGATTCCACCTGAGTTCTCCTCCCTCTGAATATTCATGGCTCTTTGGTTACCGTAACTACAGTACTTAATACTTTCACCTATAGGCCACCCCTCTCTTCTTGATAACTCAAACTTAATGCCCTGTCCTCTGGGTGACTTGCCTGATGTTCCCAAAACTTAACCCCACAGAAGGCTATGTTATGCCCTTTCCGTTTGCTCCCAAAGAACTCTATTCTAACTCCTCTTATTGCATATCATATCTGTGGTATTCTTCACTTGTTCATCTTCCTCAATAAACTATTAGCTCCATCAGGACACAGACGATGCTAGCCACTATACTTGTAGACATCATCTGCCCTAGAATCATTTGCAATCCATTCTGCCTTGCCACATCTCCTAGTAAAGATTGGAAAGCCAAATGCTCATTTCCAGCCTTGCTTGTAGCTAGGAGTTCAGGACCATGAGACATGAATTTCTGCTCTGAGCATCAGTAAAATATTCTTCACTGCCTTTTCCTTTTCCTGTTATTCCTATCTTGAGTGTCATCCTAACAGCTCAGAGAGTGGTCATCCTGTAACCATAAGGGAAAAGCCAAGAAAATTTCAGAGACAGAGCATTAACATCACGAAGCTTCTAATCCAATAGCAACTACTTTGGGACTCAATATAGGAGAATAATGAAGTACTATCTGTTGAAGCCAACAAACTATGGCCTGGGCCAAATCAGGTCTGCTCCCTATTTTTGTTAATAGAGGTTTGCTGGAACACAGCCACGCCTATTCATTTACAGATTGTCTGCGGCTGCTTTTACAATACAACAGCTGAGCTAAGTAGTTGAAACAAAGAGCATATGAAAAAGCCTAAAATATTTACTATCTAGCCCTTTACAGAAAAAAATCACTGACCCTGGTTTAAGTGCCTGTTGGTCAGGTTTCTGGTTCACTGCAGCCAGACTACTTTTATATTAATACAGGATTCCTAATACCTAACAAGAGGCCTGTCCCAAAGAAAATGTTCGCAGAATGGGTGTCTGGTGAACAAATGGAACAATAATTTATGGTCAGCGACAATTTCCCCATTTTTTCAGTCCCCTGTGGCACCAAGCAGTACCTTGCATAGCATATGCTTAGTAAATATGTATTCAGACTTTTGTCTAGATGTAGATACAAAATATTCAAGACAATTAGAGAAAAATTAAATGCTAAACTTAAGTGTAACAGTTCTGAGAACAATGGACTGTGTGTGGGGGGTAGTAGAAAAAAGTTAATGATCGTGGTACAGCAAGGAATTGTAACAGTTCTGGTCTCTTTTTGTGAAGGAATCACATTCTGATAATTCACACAGCATTTGATCAGTAAAGAGCTCTTAGGAACATACTAACTTACTATGATTCTTGACAGCACATCATAGGGCCTGTATTCATAAGGATTTGACAAGGACTCTGTGGAAGCTTTAGGAACTTACTGACTGGGTCGAATTTACAGAAAAGAAATAGGCAGGGTAGACTTTCCAAATCGGAGGTGGAAGAAATTAGCAAAAGTGTTGGCAAGAGTAGGCACAACAGCACCATGACACACGTGGTCAGGAGGGCTCAGTTTCCCTGTCAATTTAGAATGTTTTCCTTCTGAGTAGAAATAAACAAACGAGCACTGAATTCAAGATACTGATGAGACCTTTCACCTGATAAACACAGTTATTCGTGGTCTCAGATATGTTGTCTTCAGAAATGAGCAATATTTAAACAACAAAGAACTATACTTTTACCTTAGGGTGATATGTGTGTAGGACAATGTTTACTAATCCTTCGTCTCTTTACAGTGTATCTTTAACCTAATAACTCAGATAAAACCGTCAATAATCCAAGACTCTTTTGCACTTTGAAGTGATTTCTATGTAATGAAAATGTGCTCAAGATGTTCATTTCGGATACGCTACTTTTGTCTATTCCAACAACACTGGAAGCTCAATATGAAAGAGTCAGTTTATCCTTACCCAGTGTTGGTGCAAAATTGCCAGAAACCTGAACTAACAATCTCCTAATTCTCAATGAAGAAAGTAAGTAAAAAAAATACAATTCTATGAATGTGGAAGTGATTTGCTAAAGGGTTGGGTGGACAGTGTAAAGGAAACCTTATCTTGGACTGAGTCAAACTCAAAACGAAAAGACCAGCTCCCCAAAGTTGAGATAAATGAGTAAGTCAGCAGATCAGCATTGGGATAACTGAGTACATATGGGGAAGGGAGAAGAGCAGACATATGAAACCCGTTCACTGCTGCAGTCTTGACCTTGGCCACCTTGAATTCTACCCTACTTGGTCAGTTGGAGTTCCCAAGGAATACAAAAAACAAAGCTCCCTTCAACTCAGACTCCATTATAGGTGGCCCGGTTTTAAGATTCCTACCTCTATTTTAACAACTTTATTCTTTTCCTGAAAAAAATTCCACACAAACAACACATATATTAGCCCATGATGACTCAGAAGAAACTTTCAAAGGATTTCTGCTCCTGAGGATTTGGTCAGGAATCAGTTCCATTTAAAGACTGCCACCTTGGTGTTTTCAAGGAACTGTGCCCTGTGGGTCCTGACGTCTGTCTTTTCACACTTTGTTCTAGTTCCTGAAGCTAATAAATGAGATGAAAAGAGCACTGTGTTAAAATCAAGACCTGATTCCTAGCCAGAGTTCCGCCACTAATTAGCCTACAGCTTCAGTGAAGTCACTTAACCTTCCGAGTCTTCATTGCATCTTTCGTAAAATAACAGATCAGAGCTCTAAAAACCTTTCCACAATATGAGCCTTGATGGTAGACCAAGAGCCTTCAGGTATCATTGCTCTGGACTGAAACTACTCTAACACGGCTCTGAACTGCAGAAAGAGTTTCAAAGAGTACATTTGGGAAGGTGGCAGGATATAACAGGATGCATAAGGATTTGGAGTCAGAAAGACCTACGCTGATGGAGCTAAACATCTGCTCTACATAAATACAATCTCGGTGACACCGGGCTGTTACACAGCCTCCTTGGGCCTCACTTTATTTGAGAATGACATGAAGCAATGTGTATAAACCACATGGCATGGTGTCAGGTACTTAAACTCTTTACCCCCACTGACTAAAGATGAAGAAGAGAAGCATGAGAGAAATGAAAGTTGAAAATTACAAAAGGCTTGGCGGAGAATAACCGGGAAGACAGTGAATAAGTAAAATACACATTTTCAACAGGAAAAAACTCTCTAAAGGGAGAAAGAGGTCGGGTTTTAGGATTATCAGTGTCTTTCTAATAGGACCTCTGGGTTGAGGCACTGTTTCTGTCAAAATCACAGCTAAGTCTGGCCATCTGTCTGAAACTTGACTTCCGTGTTCTACTTTTTCCATATAACAAGATGGTGATTATCTTGATATTACTCCCTTTATCTCACTGAAGAGTAGTTTCCATTTACCAATCCTTAGCTAGTTTCAATAAAAGAGGTAATTTCCTGGTACTGATTTTTCTAAGACTTTTTGTAAAAGACTCAGTAGGGGGAAATGCCTCTGATCACAATTCTCTGCCCTATAATAATTTCTGCCCAACATAAACATAAAAGTGAGGAACATGATAAAGCTTATTTACTTAGATCTCTTCGGTTTCTGCACTCTTTCATATCTCTTGAATAAAATTAAGTTAAATTGCCAAATAATCGATTTCTCAAATAATTTTCCTCTTCAAATGACCCACACTTAAGACTCACACTTTTTTGCGACAATTTCCCTGGTCCTACTTAATGGCTCCCTCTTCTCCTTTGTTTGCAGTTCATTTACCACCATATTCCTTCCAAAATCTAGCATGTAATGCCTTACACATAAGAGGCCTTTAATAGGTAGTGAGATTAATGATCCATGAGTTGGAAATCAATATAGTTTTGTGATATCCCTTTCGGTATTGATTTATATAAACAGTTCACTAACTCTGAGTGATATGATTTCTTTTCAACAAAACAAAATCATAGTTAAAGTCCTGCATAAGACAGGACCTCTGAGGAAAAGAGGAGCAAATAAGAAAGGCAGCCAGCCCTGGGAAATTCCAGTAATTAAGCAGCTGAGGTGAACAGAATCTGAAACCAAAGCAAAAACAGTAATACAGCAAGGGAAGTGAAGATACAACCACGACAGGAGTAGCGGAAGGAGGAAACTAGCATTTACCTAATTTATTCCAGATATGTACAGACCTTTACCCGAGTCTCATGAGAGCACAACAAAGGGGTGATCTTGTCCCTGCCTTCTAAAGAGGGACATTAAGGGTGATTTTTACATTTTTCTTTTTGAATTGTCCGATCATATTTCTTTCCCATTCTTCTGTCGGATTTTGGTTTTTGTCCTTTAATCTTAAGATTTCTTTATGTGAAAATAGTATTAGGCCTTAGTTTTCGTTATATAGTAAAAGTATTTCTTTCAGGTATTCAATTATCATGTTTCTGACGTGCAAAGACATTTGACTTTATGTAATCGAAATTACCAGTCTTTTCTATTTAGTGTAGATTTTGAGGCATAATTAGAACGATTTTTCCTAAACCAAAATTAAAGAGGAATTCACTCATGTTTTCTTATAATACTGTATAGTTTCATTCCACATTTAGACTTTTGGAACATTCTGAGTTAATTTTAGGTATCACATGAGGCATGAATCTAATTTTATCTCTTTTAAAATGTCTATCAACCTGCCCCAGCCTTAATCATTAAAAAGTTCATCTTTCCCTCTTTCGTATACCAAATTTCCATATGAACTTTGATCTAGTACTGAATTTCCCATATCACTGGTAGATTTATCTATTTATGGGTCAGTACCTCATTGTTTTAATTATAGAGGATCTATAGCATGGTTTAATGTCCAATATGCTTATTAGTCCCCTCATAATCTTTCTTCTTCAGTGTTTTGCCAGCTAGTCTTCAACATTTGATTTTCTGTAAGAATCTAAGTATCAACTTATAAAACTCTATCAAAAAGCTTATTTATAATTGTATTGGTATTGTGGTAAATTTATAAATTAACAGGTAGAGCTGACATCTTTATAAGGATGTATTTGAGTTAGTATCTTTGATTCTTTTGGAATTTCTTGATGTCATAGCATATTATATGCAAATAGAGACATGTTTACTTTTTATTTAGCCATTCTATACATTTGACTTTTCTCATCTAACTGTACTGACTTATGCCTCTAGTAAAATGTTGATATTTGGTGAAGATAGCATCCATGACATTTACTCTTTTTTAATTTGCACCTAAAAATTATATGTATTTATTGGACACCATGTGATGTTTCAGTACATGTATACATTGTATATAGTTCAAACCAGGTAAACATATCTCTTCTTAAACATTTATCATTTCTTTGTATTAAAAATATCCAAATCCTTTCTTCTAGCTTTGCTGAAATATACATAACATCATTTTAATCTATAGTCATCCTACCATGTTACAGAACACCAAAATTTATTTTTCCTAATTATAACTTTGTACATGTTGATCAACCTCACTCTATCCCTTCCTCCCCCTTACTCCTCCAGCCTCTGGTCACCACTATGCTACTCTTAACTTCTGTAGGATTCAACTATTTTAGATTCCACATAGAAGTAAGATCATGCAGTATTTGAGTTTCTATGCCTGGCTTATTTCACTTAATAACATAATGACTTCTAGTTCCATCTGTGTTGTCATCGACAGGTTTGTGGCTGAAACACAACATCAATTCTTGATTTTAGGAAAAAAAAAAATCTCCTAGTGTTTCCCCACAAGTAAGATACTGGTTTTAGGACAAATTAATTTATCTTTATCGTATTTTTTAAAATATCACTTGATTCCTGTTTTCTTGATTTTCATCAATGGCTTTGTCAACATGTTTAATTGTGACATTTTTCTGTGTAGGTATTAATATTATTTGCAACATAAATAGATTTTGTAATATTAAATCAACCCTGGAATAAATCCCACGTAGTCAAGATATATTATTTCCTTAATATAACATTTAATTTTGTTTGCTATTATTTTTACATCAACTATTCATAATATTGGCTTTCCATTTCCTCTGTACCATATCAGAATTAAATTTAAGACTGCCAAAAATAGCAGGTCATAATTACAAACCAAATCAAAAAAATTTTTTTTACTAAACGATTAAGACCCATTCATACTTACTGATATGAATGATATGTTTGATCCCAACTATAGCAAAATATTTATATTTCATTGTATTTGTAACATTTCTCTCTCCGTGCATATTCTCTGTTTCTTAGAGTATTTGGAAAGATTTATATTTTGCTCTGGTTGTTACCACTGTGCTTATTCTCTTTGAGTAACTTTAATCTCCAGGGATTTTTGGTTCAATTGTTTCTGTGTTTTATCCTTTGACTTGATGGTACAGTTTGGGGTTACACTTTAATTCATACCTACTGATTATGCAATAATCAATAAATTTATTGTATTTTCTTCTTTCCCTCTAACTTTTCGGTTCTGTCATTTCTACTTTGTCACAACATAAAACATTTACTGTAATCTTCTACCCTCATCCTTTTTAAATTTTTGTATCTACATTTATATACTGAAAATTTCATCCGATTTTTAGGAGTTTCAGTGAAATCCTTGGCTGCAGATTTCCCTGTATCTTTTCATTGGCTAAAATTCATTCCCTAGAACTGACAAAATTAATCAAATAATAAATGCACTTTCAATTTATTTTATTGTATAAACTTTACTCTAAGACTATTGTTTTCCTATTTTCTTTGCCTTAAACTAAACTAACAGAGAAATACCACTCCCTTCCCCCAGGTAAAAATCTTAATCCATAGTAATATCCTTTCAAACTGCCTAACCCATTCGAAATGTTGCCATTAAAAGCAACAAAAACGTACCAAGTATCAAAGAAAAAGTCTCTCCAAAGACCTTTTAATAATATTCCCAATGGAGTATTTAGAAATAATCAGCACCTAATCCCATTTTAGCTAAACCTATCACCTTAATAACAGTACTCAGAGCTGGCTTCATACCCAATGGGTTGCAGTTCTATTTATTCATTTGATGTCTTAACATTCAATTGAATTATCTAACCAAAACATCCTGAGCAAAATAATGGAGTAATTATATAAACACTTGGTGCAGAACAATTATAAAGCAAGAGTAGTTAATACTGAGCCGGGTAGAGACCTAATCTGTATATGCATAGCCTGAGGCTCAGGCACTGGTGGCCTTTCCTGTTTTATTATGCTCCTCTTGATTTTTGCATGTTTTGTTAATTAGTTTTCATTAATTAGATACCAATATTTTTATCATTTAGGTATCAAAACTTGCATTTACACATGCACTAATTTCAATTCAGAGATATGCCCAGAAGCCTTGGAAACAGTACAGAAATGCAGAGAGATGAGGAATCAGCTAGAATTTAACCTTTCATCTCTACATAGGCACCAACTCTTAAATTAAATTCCTAACTGGGCCTTCAATTCCTTAGCTTATCAGGAAAACATTCAGCACTTAACTGTAAATAAAAATGTCAAATAATTTTAGGAGACCTTTTTGCAGTACTGGATCCATTTCTCAAGCCCCAGTGGAAACTGAGCAGCTCCTCAGATCACATTTTCTCAGTATCCATTTCTGTCCTTCTTTTCCCTCCCTGTCATCCTCTCACACAGAAGTTATAAATTTGTTCAATTTCTTCAAATTCTCTATCTTAGGTACTTGGCAGCTTCACTCAATTCCCGAAGAGGATACAGTTTTGATTCATCCGTCCCTAGATCAATTACTTTAAAAGATCACTCTTCAGAAATATACTATTTGAGTCAAAGTGAAGGTAAGAAACACTGAATGTAGTCAAATAAAATTAAAATGCTTTTTTGCAAAACAAAAATTCTTGACCCTCTGACTTTTTCTGTAATGTAACAGACTGAATAATAATAGTGTCAGAGATAGAACATGTTAAGGTGTGAGATTCTATGCACAAAGCATGGAAATGTCCTGATGTGTGTGTGACCCAAGCAGGTTCACTTTCTGTCCTTTTCACTCTATGTATATTAGAATAAGGAAAATAGACCTCAAGAATTTCGAGGAAGATAACTGAACTTCACAGTTTTGATGAGGTGGTTAGAACACTAACAGAGTATAAATGACTCATTCTCAATGATCTGCTCCTATTCCCTCTTTAAAAAGAATTAAAACACCATATAATTTCAAAGCTTCAAATTACGTGACCAATTTTTCCATGACACACTAAGGAATCCCTCAACAATTAAAAATTTCCTGGGAGGTAGGATATGATAGTAATCTGCTAATTTGGGGTTTTTTTTAAACTAATCTGTCTTAAACTAATCTGTCTTTTTCCAAAATAGCTCAAACCTCATTATGGATAATTACACTTAAAATATTTTAATAGTGTGCTTTTAGCCTTCTCTGATCTAGATGAAGAGAGGCCAACAAGAGTTTCTGGAGTGAAAATGCTGTCTGGATCAACCGGACAAAAGCATGATGTCATAGGAAGGGCTGAATTTAGAACAAACAAAAGGCAGGCACTATGAAACAAAGACATTTTCCCATAAACGAGCAGGTTGAACCGATGCCATTAGGCCAAGATCCCCTACGTATTAGCTGGAGACATCTCGTCATGACACGGTTCTCGGCTCAATCTCACAGGCTGAGGTACTGGAGACTCAGAAATGAACAGATTCTTAGTGAGAGGGACATAATTAAATTCACATGAGTCTTGTACATAAACCGGAAAGCCAGTTTCTGAAATTTCCAGCAGGTGTGTGGGAGCCATAGAGGCTCAAGATAGAACCTGCCACGGGAGTGTGATTAGTCCTTCTGTATTCCTGAACACAGCACTGTGCAGATAGGCCGGCCTGGCCATTTCTGCCCACTTAGACTCTTCCATGTGCAGTTTATTAGTGTGCCCCATCAGTCTGGCAAATATCTTTTCAGAGTTGCACCACAGTCTGAAGTTCTTCATAACCAATCTTGTGTCTTTCTCCCTCTCGTTTCACTAAAGTAAGAACTGTATGGCAGACTGAAAGCACTCTCTGCCTTTTCCTGCTCTTTCTCCCCTTGTCTTTTATAGACATCTCCCCCAGTAAATCTCTTGCATTTCTAATTCTTCCACTGCATCTGCTTCCCAGAGGACTCGAGTGCCCTACAGGACCATAATTTTCTGTAAATAGAATACTTTATCTTTATGACATTGTCCTTGTCTTACTACCAAGTTATCAGGAAAAATCAATCAGAAATCTGTTTTCTGTCTAGCAAAGGATGTGGCTAGTTCTTTGAACTCTATTTCAATAGCTCTGAATTGCTTGCAATTCTCTCAAATGTACCATTCACCTTTCTCCCTCCTCCACTTCCTTTACCTGGTTACTTCTATTCACATTTCAGTATCAGATTACATATATCTTCTTCAAGGAAGCCTTCTCTGTCCTAATCTCACCCATAAACTTGGGTGGAAATCTATTTCTTTCAAAAGGACTATGTATCCCTTCTATACCAGTTATACTATATTATACAAAATCCGCATGTCTGTCTAACCACTAGATGGTTGTCTTCTGAGTAGAGACTGTGTCTTGTGGCTTTTGCATTCCTGGGTAAGTCAGTGTTTGGCACTAACTAGTGTTCAATAAAGGCATTAAATGTAAAGGCTTCTGATTGTGGAATGGCTGCAGAATAAGATATTTTAAAAACTCCCCCAATGCCAACACTTAGCAATGTTAGATGAAACAGAAGAAATATTCCTTAAGGTGCCTAGCTGAGTTGACAAGATAAAAGGGAAATTCCCAGGTGTCAGATATGAAAGCGTCCTAGAAATCAGACAAATACATTCAGCTTAGGCAATAACAGGCCTGGGAGAGCTTGGTGAGAGGTAAAGGGCAGCATGCTTGCTAGCTGGGAAGGAATCCCAACATGCACACAGAAATAGGAGGCGAGGCTGTAGGCCAGTGTAAAGAGGCAGGATTGAGTGGTAACCCTTGAAGGGGTACAATTTTAGTGAAAGTTTTGACTATAAATTAAACTTCCACCCACAAGGGAAACACTCATCTCTGTCCAACATTGGATAAAAACAAAACCAAAAATGCCTCTATATGTGTTTTTAAACTCAGTCCTGCACTTTCTTTTGGTTTTAAGTTCACATTACCCTGGAATCTACATAGTAACATAAATTAATCACAGATTCAAGATATCCCTGCAATGCTTGTCAAGAATACAAGTCAAACCTGCTCTAAAGAGACCCGGTCTCAACCTAAACTATACACAGCTTCTTATCTACAAATCCATACTGTGATCTAAAAATGACAAAATACACATGGTAACAAGCCACTGTAACCTAGAGTCAGCATAAGTACTCAAAAAAAAAAAAACAACCCCTCGGCTACTAGCAGGACAATCTGAAAAGATAAATATCATAAAGGAAGATTTAAAATCTTAAGGAAAGAATAATACACCATAAAATCAATAGATAATAAAATTTAGGAAAACTTCAGCTAACATGCAATCTTGAAGGAAGCATAAAAGTGTTACTAAAGAAATAAGGAGTTCAAAACCTAATAAAAGAATGAGACATTATTTAAGAGAGAAACAGAAATTAAACAAATCATCAATATAGTCTCAAAATAAAAAAATAGATAGACATTGAAATTTAAAAATAGTAGGTTTAGAGCAAAACTTGAACATAGTTAAGAGAGACTTGAACTAGAAGGTAGATCTCAGGAAATCTAAAATAAGACCCAGAGCAATAAAGAGTTGGAAAACATAACAAGAAATTAAGTAGCACAGAAAAGGAGTATTTCTAATTTACATGTAGAAGAAATTCCAGGAGGGGAGAGTAGATAACAAGAGGTAATGTCAAGGAAGTGATGGCTGATCATGGTCTAAAATAGAAAAAAATGTCATGAATCATAAAAGTCAGGATTCACAGTGAGTCCCGAGAAAAAGAAATAACATCGAAGCCACACCTAGACATCACATGATGAAGTCATAGAAAGCAAATGAAAAATGAAAATCTGGGGAGTAACCAGAAAAGAAAAGTTTGGGCACTTTAAAAAGAAATAACTAATAACAGGCTTCGATTCAAGAATAGAAAGCAAAATAAAATCTCAATGAATTCAAAAATAAGAGTTTGACTGAGGTCAAAGAAGACTAATAGGTTTTATTTTGTGTGTCATCTTCCATGAGCCAGTTATGTCTCCCTGGAAAGATTTTAAAGTCCATTCACCCTCAAAAGGAAAAAATATCCCTTAATCAATTAGTGCCACTTGCCACTGGCATCTGAAGGAAAATTCCAGTGTGTGTGTTTTCCATCCATCCAGGATCTGAGCCACACTGGGGCACAGCGTAACAATGCACAAATTGACCCTCTAGGACCAGAAAATCAGACTAAAGCTCCTTCAGCCCATCTAATGAGGTCATTCCAGAAATCAAACTAAAATTCATACAACATGCCCTGGCAAAGAGTTGCACTCAACAAACAAAATAGCAATTCTGACAATCATTCTTCTGAAAAGACTGTCCAGAGTAGCCTGGGAGGCCTGGCACTTAATAGCTAGATATTCCTCCTTTGAATCAGCGAAAGGACATTGAGAGATTCCTGTGGTGAGGAGGCTGAGGATGAAACTCAAGGATGCTAAGACGAGACTGGCCCCAATTAACTCTACCTCCTTTGACAGTATCCTGGAAAGTATGTATGTAGGTAGCATAACTACTGATTTTGTAAAAGCAGACTCTGAATTAAGGAAATAAACTTTGTGATCCCAGTACTACAAAATCCATAAGCACTCTAGAATCTTGAGTATATTTCCCCATAGAATAGTGTAACAAGGAGTAATTAGTTCTCAACCAACATAAAAGAACTTGCACTGCCTATAATGAACCTGAAATAGATGTATTACTGAGCACCACCTCACTGGCATGTTGTCCTGTCCCTGCACCATTCCAATGTGGAACGGAAAAGCCACTATTGTAAAACCAAAGTCTGTTGCTCCAGCCCTTTGGTTTCACACTAACCCCTCTGTCTCCCAGCTTTCCTGCCCCTGAAAGCCAGAACTCACCCAACCACCAAACCCAAAGAAGGCCGTCAGGGTGAAGGGCTCCAATAATACCAGTGTAGGCTTGGGAGTGCTTGCAAGCAAAGGCTCCTTCCTGGAAGATATAGGCTGATGAAAGAAAAAAGAAAGAAGGAAGGAAGGAAGGAAGGGAGGGAAGGAAGGAAAGAAAGAAAGGAAGGAAGGAAGAAAAAAGAAAAGAAAAGAGGCAAAGGGACAAAGCCAGGATACAGCTATACACTTCTTGTCCTCAAGAAATAAGTCTACTAATTAAACCCCAATGCAAACAATATTGTTTGAGATATATTTTGTTTACAACGAATCCAGTTAGACACTATGTTAAGCACTTTGCCTACCGTATTTTATTTCATTTTCTTTGCTTTTATAAGCTAGTAGATCATTAGCATTTCCCCCATTTTATGGATGAGAAGACTGAGGCTTAGAAATGTGAAGTCATTGGATCAGGGTTGAAGAGGTAGCAACTGAGGGAGACAGAATTTGACAAGACAAAGATTGAGTCTTCACGCTGCTGTGCAGTAAGGTTTCCTGTCCAAGCCTATCACGCTGTTGGGAAGATTATTCACAGGAATGGCGAATAGGGTTTAGTGCCTGTGAACCCTAACCTCTTGGTGGTCATTTGATAAAGATCCCAATGTTCTCTCAGGGCTCAGTGCAAAAGAACGGTGTGATTGTTTAGCAGCGTCGACCACTGATGAGAAAAGAGGAGAGCGATGCCGTCTGCTGCACATTTGCCGTCTCTGGAACGCCACATTCTCTGGAGAATCTATCTTTAATTTAGCTCAAGTCAGGATTGTAAGAAGAAGAATAATGGTGCTAATTGCTGCCACTCCTGATTGATTTTTTAATGGACAGACACCCATCTGTGATATAAAACTCAAAAATGGAACACAAGCTGCTAAATTGTTCTGAAGTTGGTATTGGTAAAAGCCTCAGATACTGTTGCTTCGAACATTCCATATTTTCTCAATGAGAAGGGAAAGAGAATAAAGCAACAGGGACAAAAAAGAAGTGATACACTTTTTAAACGAACAAAAAACTTTATAACTGGCATCAACTGCCAGGAGCCATGAATCGAGAACCCAGATTAATAAATCCTACTTTCCCATCAACTCAGGGAGATATACAGTAAACATGTCTGTTTAGATATATCTGCCCATTTCTCATCACTGGACCAGCAGCCACCACAGCCCAAGGCAACTCCATCTCTTGCCTGGTTGAAAATTGTCCCCTACACAGTCTCATTGCTTCCACCTTTGTCCTCTGCATTTTCAGTTAGATTCTAGAATGATGCTTTGGAGAGTAAGTCACATCTCGTCTGCCAGTTTCTTGGTGAGGCCTTTTTACTTGATATTGTGACACCACACCCTCTGTCATAGCTCCGTTCCCTGCTTTTAATAAAATGTTTTATTTAATACCACTTATTACCATCCTATGGAAAACATACATGCACGTTTTTTATCCACCATGATCCTATTTTCTAAGTCACCAGACTACAAATATCATGCAGACAGGGGCAGTTTCTGTCTCGTTCTCTGCTCTACTGCCAATGTGTAAAAGTGTGGCTGCTACATAGTAGGCATGTCACGAATGAATAAATGAATGAATGAATAGTTAAGGACCCAGAAGGATAAATTCTGTTTCGTTGGAAATAGGCAAAAGGAAAGTAAAATCAGATTTTGTAAACTACCGCCTTTTTTTTTTACCATATAGCTAGAATTTAGAAATAGTTCTCCTAAATATTACTAAATGTAGCTTTATGTGGGAACTTGGGCCTATTTCTTGACAAACGAAGCTACCCGTTTGCGATGACCACAGCGTGTTCCATCCCTCACTGTTCTCCAGGTAGTCTTTGGACCTGCACCGTCAGGCATCACCTGGGAGCTTGTTAGAAATGCCTAACTTTGGTCCCCTCCGGCCACCAACATTGCCCACCATGTGCATTTTACTGCCACCACCCACCCCCCCACAGGTGATTGCTATGCCCTGGAAAGTCTTCCAAGTTCTAAGCTGCAGGACGAGTCTCCAGTGAAGGGCTCCAAGGCTTTACCAGTGGGAGCACAGATCAGCCTTTGGACTCCACAGACCCTGGTGTTGCTTGTTTCTAGAAAGAGAGCCTTTAAAAACTCAATCAAAACCGCAATCAAGCCGCACACAATCAAGCCACATGGTGGCACACACCTGTAATCCCAGCACTTGGGAGGCTGAGGCAGGAAGATTGCCACGAGTTCAAGGTCAGCCTGGACTACGTAATGAGCTCAATGCCAGCCTGAACTACATAGGGAGATCCTGTCTCAAAAAAGCAAAACAAAACAAAATCAAAGTTCAGGTGTCCGCCTTTCATTTCTAAGCCCTATATCAGTAATATGTGAAATCACCTGAATTTAAAAAGTTTCCCCTGGCATCCCTTTCTGCTTTTAGTTAGCTCCTCCCACACCGCAGGCATCACCACTTGGGCAGGAAGGCAAGGCCCAGGCAAGCGTCCTCCCGGAGACCCGGAAACCCGCTTGTCTTCTGTTCGGGAGGAGAGGAATCCAGGCCCGGCCTTTCTCAGCAATGTTTTAAATTTCAGATGGGATCGTATTTGTGAAAGTTATTTGGAAAGAATACTACTACTGCATAAAATGAGGCTTTACTGCAGCATTAGTATTTTGCTTGTCATTTCCTAACACATGCTTGGTTCATGCTGAGAGAGATGGATTCCAGCCATATCACGATTCACATCTGAGTACCAACTGTTGTTTGTTCTTACACTAGAAGCCATAGCAGCTAAGGTAGGACAGCTTCCAATTACACGGCTTTGGTTCTAATTATCTTGCACAGCACCCACACAACAGAAAGTTCTTCCTTGCCACTAGCAGAATTATAAGAAATAATGAACATTTCTTCCTCAATCACCACAAGCATTAGAACTGTGAGTCCTCCCCAGAGGCCCACACCTTCTGTCTGTGTTTCAGCCACCAGGACTCCAGTGAATCATGCCTCTCTCTGAGGAACCAGATAGCTTTGTCTATGAGTGAGAGAAAACGTCACACCTGCCAGGGCAGAGAGCGACTGTCCTCGGATCAACAGGCAAGCCGCAGCTTGAGAGCTGCCTGCCACCCAGGTCTGGTCCCTGTCTAGCACTGGTTCCTGGCACAGGAATTCCTGTCTGTACACATGTCTGTATTTCTATCAATGTCTTTTTATTGGCTTTGGATACATGAATGTCACATCCAACGCTCTGGCTCAGATTCTTTGCTTGCTCCCTTTGGCTTTTGCCAATTCCTTCTGACCTTGTCAGGCCTTTCTGAAACAGCAAGATTTACCCACTTAGCTTCCACAGCTCCCTCCCCCGGCCCCCCAAGTGTGAAGTTTGCCTTTAGCTGAGCCAGCAAACAGAGCCAAAGCACTGGCTCCTTCTGGGTACTTCACCCCGAGACCCACTCACCATTCTCTGGACGGCGTGCTCTGCTTTCACTGTGCCCGGCTGCCGTCTCTCTCTACAACTCCACGGCTGTGCTACGGGCAGCGCTTCCACAGCTCCCAGGCTAGAGCTTATCTACTGCTATACAATCACATCTCATAGTAAATTTGCTAAATAAAAAAGAATGTGGTTAATTGTGCTGCCTTATAAAGAAAAAAATAGTCTTAGACCCATGAGATGGTTTAGGACCTTCTCATTTAATCCTCGTGGCAAAGAAGGCACTATTATTGTACTTCTTTTACAGATAAAACATTTGAAGCAAACTTGTAAAAAATAAGAGCTTCACAGTGTCCATGGAGCACAGCCTACCTGTGAATAGGCAGTCAATACATCTTAGCTACTGTTACAAGTTCTTTATTTTGCAAGTGTAAAAACTGAGGTCCCAGCAATGAAGCAAACACTTGTCCCCACTCACACATCTTTCTAGTTGCAGAATTAAAACTAAATCTAAATCACATTCTCCGTCAAAGGATCCTTTCTACTAAACTATAGCCTCTGAGAACTGCTGGCCTCCAACAGTTCTAGAAAGCATTTTACAGGGAGCATGGAGTCATTAACTTTGAACAGACAGTTTGAGTCAAAACCTCCTATTTTCATTTTTATCAAGTTATAAATTATAATATGATATTTCTACTGACTTAGTCTCTTGGTTATTGGAAAAGTCACACTGTTTTCCAATTAGAAAAAAAAAGTCTTCCAAGAAGTACATGTGTTTCTTATACCCGAAAATGGGTACCATGAGTATTTTAATTAGCTTTTGTTGCGTAACAAACTACCTCCATATACGATGATTTAAGTATAATCACTTGTTTTCTTATGAATAAACAATCACTAATTCAAGCTATGCTTGCAGGAGCGGTTTGGATCTCAGCTGGGCTGGCTAATACATTTGTGCTCCAGCTGCAGATTAGCCCTACAGTTCTGCTTCTGGGGTTGCGGGGTAACTGCTAGGGTGACAGATACCTGGGCCATGTGTTTTTCATCATCTCTAGGCTGCCTGTGCTTAGCCTTGGGGGGGTCCCAAGGGTCTAAGAGAGCAAATGGAAATATGCAAGGCCCCTTGGAGTCTCAGCTCAGAAACTGCAAACCACGTTTTCTGCATTCTATTGATCAAAGTAAGTTGCAAAGCTAGCCCAGACTTGAGGAATGAGGAAATAGACTCCATCTCATGATGGAGGAGCCTGCAAAATCATATTGCAAAACGTTGGCTATAGGGAGTGAAATCATTTTAGCATTTAAAAAAAAAAAAGTTACCACAATGAATCAGGTAAACATATTAATTCTATCCTTGTTTCAGCCAGAATTCCTGTTCTTTAGTAAGAAGAAAGCTTTTCTTGTAGTCATTAAAATGAGGGCTTGTATTTTTCTCCCACTGAATAAACAAACATTTAAAAATTATAATAGACATGGCTGACAAAGGAGTAAGGAAATGGGCATTCTCATGGGCTGATATGCATATACATGGAAATATATATTTTTTAAATCAGGAATTCATGATGAAAAAATTATTATAAACAAATAACCTTGGATTTCATAAAGACATAGCTCTATGAACCAGGAACGTTGGCACACACCTGTAATGTCAGCACTCTAGGAGATGGAGGCAAGAGGATTGCAAGTTCAAGTCCAGCCCAGGCAACTTAGCAACTTAGTGAGACCCTGTCTCAAAATAAAAAATTCAAAAAGGGCTGAGGATGTACTTGCTGTGAAGTCCCTGGGTTCAATTAGCAGTACCACAATAAATAAATAAACAAACTGTATGGCCGTTTCATAAGCATTGTTTTTAATGCTGAAAAACAGGGAAAAAAAGTCTACATATAACTAATCGATGAAAAACATTATAACATAAACTTAGAATACTACAATCATTAAAATAAAAATGTAAAAGAATATTAAATGATGTGGGAAGATAGTCACAAAAAGTTACAGCCAAAAAGATTGTATATGGTATTATGTGCCTTATTTTTATTATTTTGTGTAACTATTTTTTAAAGATGTTACAATCTATATTTTTGTCTTCACAATCAGAAGGATAAATACTCTTTGGCAATATATGTGTCGTTTCTTTCACCTGCCACAAATATACCAACAAAACTATCACCACAGAGCTCCCAAATCTCCAAGCACGCTGAGGCATTGCTCAGACTTGAAACTGATGATTCACAGTTCTGTGGTTCTGTGCTTGCCAGTCATTTTCTACTTAACTACTTCAATAACTAGTACAGACAGTGCAGTTTATTTGGAGTAAAAGTCAGAAATTATTGAGAATAGGTCCAGCTTTGCTACATTCTAGAGAATGTACTAGAGAAGACCATCTTTTTCTTCTCCTCCTCCTCCTCCTCTCCCTCTTCCTCCTCCTCTCCCTCCTTCTCCTCTTCTTCCTCCTCCTCTTCCTTTTCCTCCTCTCCCTCTTTTCCTCTTCCTTCTCCTTCTTCTTCTTCCTCTTTCTGTTAAACAAATATATCACTGAGCTTAAAGTCCTTGAGAGTAAAAAACTACCAGGTCTAATTCAACTTTGTGTTCTCAGCTTCCTCGCCTGGACATACATTTCCTGTGCTCCATAAATAGGCTGTCTATCTTCTTCATGGAAGTGTGTAAATACATGCCGTGCTATTGTGCTATGCACGCCATCACTTTGCACACAAGGTTTCGTTAAGGAGGGAAGATGAAGCAGACACTGCTTATGAAGCTCGATTTTCTCATCCGCACCGAACCTTAGGGCACCTGCAGCTTGTTCCAGCCTTAGGGGCTGTGGTGGCTACCGCCTCCCTGGCAAATCTGACCAACTCCACATGGATACAACCCAACAATTCCTCATCAGGTGCCCATACAGCATAACCTCTTTCCTGCTGCCCCAGGGTTTTCTTGTGGGTACAGAGAGTAAGAGCATGAACTCCCCACTGTAACAGCACTCATGTTGTATCCTCACACTGCTCTACAAAGAAAAGAGTCACTGTATTTGTGGAGGTTGACCAACCCTTCCTTCCCCGAAGAAACTACAGTTGCTCGCACACAATGGACAAAGGGAGGAGTAAGTCTAGAAGCAGGGACTCCTTGGGGCACCCATGGTGTTTCTCTGCAAATACTGGTAAATGGACAATTGGAGTGATCACAGACTGACATAAACAAGGTAAAGAGCCCTTGAAGACAAAAGTTCAGGTCATCTTACTGGGCGAATATCTCTGACCAAATGAAGTATTGGCTATAAATGGTGGAAATCCAGAAAAGATGGCTGAAGAGGAGGAAGATGATAGATATGTCAAGAACTTGGGACCAGCTGTAACAATGGCAACTACAGATTGTTTCATAAACCCTCTCGCCCTAAGGTTTGTCAGACTTTAGAATAGCCATTTCCTTGAAGATGTCTCTAACTGATTGGATTAGGCTTCCTCTCACAGAGAGGGTTCCATTTTGTAGTATATTAGTCATAGATAATAGTCCTCCTCATATCTTCATCACGTGCTCCTTGCCCAGGGTTTCCTGTTGAGACTAACGTGGGACACACTGCAGAGCTAGCATGTACATATTCAAGAAGTCTAGAGGAACAACCCCGACATGATTCACTTTTGACCAAGGACAGGCAGGAGCCTGTGGATAAATTCTCCCTTCCTCCTTTATACAAACCTTTCAAACCAGTCCTTTATTCAATGTGATCATCACAGAAGAGGATCATGTAACATGAAACCATCAGTTGCTCTCGACACCCAGTGGAGCCTAGTTTAATAACATATCTTTGTACTGGCTTTCCCGCCTCCCCTTCCCTGGGATGGCAGTCTATAATGAAGAAGTAGCATATAAGCTTCCGCCTCGGGCTCTGATTTCTGAGGAAGCCAGAATGCAAGAGAAAAGTTTTGGCAGGTATTCATACCATGACAGAGAGACAGGTAAGGTAGACAGCAAAGATGCTAGTGGGGGAACACACAGCCTTCTCTTCTCCAGATACCAGGAAGTATACATGAACATCCCAGGGTGCTGGTCCAATGCCCAAGGCTAAGGCAAAGAGTCACCTGGAGCGAACTCAGAAAAGAGATTCCCACAATCCTCTTCTTCATCAGCCTTAGTGCACATCTTAGTATTCTAACTGTACTGACCCTATAGCTGTGGACACGAGACCAGACCCAGCCCATAAGAGGACACCTTTCCCCCTGCTATTACAGTTTGAATATGACTCCTGCAAAATTCATCTTGGAATTTAATCCCCATGGTGGTGGTATCAAGAGATGGGGCCTTTTGAGGGTGATTATGCCCTAAGGACACCCTCTTGTGAGTGAATTAATGTCTTATAAAAGGGCAGGAGAGAATTAAGTTAGACTCTTTCCTGCCCCGCCACCTTTTCCCATTTTAGGATGCTGTCACCAAAAAAAATCATCATCAGAGAAGCAAGCCCTCACCAGACATGAAACCTACCAGTGTCTCAATCGGGGACTTCTCAACTTCCAAAACTATGATCATGTGTTTCAGGTCTTTATAAATTACCTACCTAGCTGTGCTATTTTGTTAGAACAGAACAAGTGGACTAAGACTCCCATGAATCACAATTGCTTCGCAGATTAGTCTTTAATTCTAACCCAACCATTTGGACTCCTCTTTGGAATCTTCCTACCAGTGCTAGAAGAAAAAACGTTTTCTTTCTGCCAGGGCACTGAAGTATCTAGTAACCTTTACTGATGATACATCGAATCTGCCCGGTAATGATGTCAGCAGGGAAAAAAAGCAGAGTTTAAAACTGAAAACAGAGATTTTTGTGATTGCCACCACTGCCGAGGGTCCTAGTTGGGACTAGTGACAGATAAGCAAACATTAACATCTAGAAATGAGTCAGGGTTTTCCTTGACCACAGCATTGAGACAATGCACTGGAATCTTTACTAGTCAAGATTTGAGGGCAGTCAAAATGCTATTAAAGCTAGAATAAGAAAAATAGTTAAAATGTAGGGCTGGCTTCAGACACAGCTGACTGGGCGTCTAAACAGTATAATCACGGGTGTCTTTATTTTCTGATAGTTGTTTGTTTGTTTCCTTCTGTTGTTTGTTTGTTTTCTGTTGGCTTCTTTATTGGGCAAATGCTGTGCAGAAAGCATGAAGCTGTGGCCTTTAGGCTCAGCGCAGTGACTTCCACGGCTGCAGTAACTGGCATTTGCAGCAGGCAGGGAGCAACAGAGGGAGCAGAGGAGCAAGTGACAACTCCAGGTAGGAGAATGGGAGCCTTCTCCTGGGAGTGCTGGAGGATGTAGGAAAAGGCAGTCAGACATGACAATCGGAGTCCTGGGGATCACCTTGGAAGGCAGCTAGGGAAAGTCAATAAGGTTTGATTGGCAATTTCTTCTCTCTGCATAGCTGCACCTTTGTCCTGCTAAAAGCACGAACTGGATCAGAAGTTAGGCAGAGGACATTCAACATTCACAAGTCGTTACTGTCGATTTCTCACTCTCCCCCAGAACTGAGCAGCTGAGTCATGAGGAATGAGACTGCAAAACAATACTTTCTTGATTCTTGTTTTTTAAAGTTGTGCATAAGCATGAAACTGTAATGACCAAGTATACATAAAATCTAATTTTGAAATTAACTGACGCTGCCAACAAAGTTTATGTCATACTATCTATGGCGTACATAGAGCTCGTGTTTCGAAGCATAGGAATTAAGGCATATAAAATAAACCACTCAAGGAACTGATTATTTCTGTATCTTTTATAAAGTCAAATCAAATACTTCTGGGTCAGCTGTACACAGGAAAAAAAACAAAAGACAAATGGCCCCCTGTCCCCTCTCCAGCCAGAAAAGCAGCAGAGAGAAGGGATAATCACCACTCCAAGACTCTCCATCCCTTGTCTGGAATTTAGGCTTCCCCACCCAGCCTCTGACAACCGGAGCTGAGACAGTGATCAGCTGGTGGCTTCTGCAACAGCTGGAACCTCCCTGGGGACACTTCCTGGACGCCTCAGCGGGGGCTTCGCCCTCCCTGAGATTAATCCGACTCATTCCGGAGCAGCTCCTTGTTTCTTTTAGGAAACACACAACTTTATAAAAAGTATTTTGAAGTTGGCAAGACACTTTCAAAATATACCATGGAGTGGTTACTTTTGTCATAAATTAGGGACTTCCAGCCACCAATTCCTTTTGCTTCCCAGAGGATATTAGGGCACTTTTTCCTCAAAGAAATAAAAAAAAAAAAAAAAGGCTGACTTTGCTATCCTTCCATAAAAGGAAAGACAAAGAAACTCTAGCAAGATAGATAAAGTTATTATTACAAATAGTTATCTAGAGGGAAATGTGATGCTTTTCCCTGGTTTAAAAAAAAAGGGGGATTGCACTAAAATCATAAATTGAAATCCCTGAAGTTTTCCAAAACCTCCATCCTCTTCCCTGACTCTGGCCAACACCCTTGCTGAGGTCCTTGCCCAGAATGGTGCTGCGCTGCCTGAGGGCATAAAACAGTGAAAGGAGAAAGCAGATCTCCATGTATGATTAGCAAACAACAGGATGTACAAGAGCCTTGCAAAGCACCTCCTAACCCAGACTCAGGGCAGTCACAACCTTCCTGCATGAATCAGGTCATTCACCTCACACTAACACTAAGGGAAGAGGTAGATTTCTGACAAAGAGAGAAGCAAGCAAGAGTATTCTGGAACCCAGAGCAGGGCAAGAGAACAGCATAGCCATGAAGTATAGGGACTCCAGTTTTATTCTATCTATATTCAAACCCTGAATCCTAACAAGATTCTCAGATGTGGAACTTTGGCCAAGGTTCTAACCTTTCTGTACCTCAGTTCTCTCCTTTGCAAAATGAGAAGATCAACTCCTGACATGTCCATGGTAGGAATTTTGCCACGTAATACCTGTAATAGCTCCCCACCTATGCCCAGCATGGATGGCTCAGTAACTATTCACCATTATAACTGAAAGAGGCAGGCTTTGATGGATGATCTTATGGAATGTCAGAGACCCACGGAACTTTTAGAGACAGGAAGCAACAAAATAAAAAGAAAGAAGGTTACCAGAGAATCCTGATCTATGCTAGAATTTTATCAAAAGTTAGGTCACCTCCTTTCTTGAGGATTTGGAACTGGGACTATGATTAGATTTATTTAGACCCTGTTTAGATTTATTCATTCTGTAAACATTTATTGTATACCTATAATATACTACCAGGGGCTAGCACTTGACGATGAAAAACAAGAAAAAAGAGAGGGAAAAAAAACAAGAGAATTATATGTGAAAGACATTACGAAAATTCTTTTGCCCACAAAAAGAAAGTGGAGTAATTAGTTTCGGATTCTCCAGACATGATTGTGAGAGATAAGCTCCTTTTTGTCTTTTGAAGCCTTGGGATGAAGGGCTGGGAGTGGAGCCCGGAATAAGGGGGATCACACTGAGCAGCAGGAATGCGTGAGAACGGTCGATGGGTCCTGAGGTGCTGACTAAAGCCAGAGGGTTAACAGAGTTGGTGGGACTCTGTGAAGGAGCTTGCAGACTTTTAAGACTTAGGGAAGAAGAGCGATGGCACATGGAATTCACACACAATACAGTTTTTGTTCAGGTAATGAAGTTCTAGGAAAGGGAGTGGGTTCAGAATGTGCTCAAATAAAGAAGGGATGAGCTGGAAAATGAGCAGCTGCAGCTTCTTCAGAGGTGAGAGGCAATTGAGACCATGTGTCAAGCATTTAGGACTGGCATGAGGGCACATAAGTGAGAACAGCCTAGGTACTACATTGGGGCAGAGGGGACACTATTGAAATCTCATTAAACAAAGAAAAGCCAGGAAGTCATTAAGAATCATGAGTCCTTCCTGCTACTCAACAGGATTTAGGACACAACAAAAGAATACAAGGTATTTTTAATAAAAAGATAAAGGGGTGGACTAAATATGTTATTTGTTTCATCAGTGTAACCAATATGGTCCATATCGCCCATGAATCCCTAGCCCTCAAGGTGACAATATCTTAGATCATGATACCATTTGACTAGATGAGTTTAGTCTTTACCAAATTTCCATCCCCAAGTATTCTGGATACCCTGAAAATGTTTACGTGCTCTTCAAATCCATCCTGATCCTCTGCCTGGCTCTGGGCCTCCAGGAGAATGACTGTTTGCCAGCACACGAGGACCTGCTGCTGCCCTCAGTCAGCCTCTCTATCTGAACTTTGGGTCCAGTTATAACTTGGGTCACCAAGATCATGCTGCAATTTGAGTTAATAAAATTAAAGAAAAGGAAATAACACCATAAAAATTTAAATTGCTATTAGGTAGGGTACCCTCAAACCCCACAAGCCAAGACCCAAGGCCAACTTCAGGATGTCCATGACATCTCCCCTCCCATCCAGCCCAAGTTTTAGGAGCCGGCTTATGAATGTCACATATACCCATGTCACGTGTCCTTAAACACATCCCACTTTTCAACAAGTCCTTAATCTCAAGGTCTAGGAAAACAAAGGAGGTTATTCTTCACTCCCACTACCCATCGCATGACCTGAGGCCTGCCCCTCCCTTTCAGGGGAAACTCTGTGTTGAAATCTTATTCTATGAACTTCTGGAGAGTGAGCCCATAAATGCAGAAGAGCTTATGTAGGATATTCCCAAATTCTGGCTTATGTGCTCTTGAGTAAGGCAAGATTTGACACATCAAAAATCCAGCTTGTACTGAGCTACATCAAATTTATGCCACATGAGGCGAAGATCAGACCTGCACATTTCCAGCCACAGTGGGTTCTACATTCTACTCTGCCCTCAGTAGCTGCTGAAACAAACACACAAGGAGTGACCCCAAGCGAAGATACAAATGCCTGGCTAGAGGGAAATCCAAATCTGTGCACAGGAAAGGAACATGTTCAAAGGGGAAAAAAAAATCTTCTCAGATGTGATTCTGTCTGCTCTAAAAATAAACTTCTAAATTGTAAAGTAAAACTGGTTAGCTTTTTGAAACCAAATAATCTCAAGCCTTTTGAAGTCCAGAAAGGGAACTTTCAGCTGAAGGCCAAAAGACCGAGGATGATGGCCCCAGAACAAAGAGGAACGATGGTGACACTCGGTAAGGAGCTGCTCTTCTTGAAGGTCTGAAACGAGAGGATGGTTTTCTCCAGCATCTACTCACTGCATTGTTAGGAAGTTCACATAAGACTGATAGAGAACCAATTAGGTATTTGTGAATTCTTACATATTGGGGTGGTAACTATAAATATGTGTACAACACTTTTATCTTTTGTAATTTAGAAGAAAACCTAAAGACCAGAGGTTATAGGAATGGACTTCAACAAGTTGAAAGTAGTGGCTCAGCTCCTGCAAGGAGGTCAGTTTTGGAGAGCTGAAATAATATGGAGACATTACAAAATTAAAGAAGCCCAACCGCTTGCATACCACACAGAGAGTGGCAATGAGCTCCAATTCTTTCAGCTCTCAAATCATATTTAGTGCAACCTGAAAACATATTACCACATAGCCCTGGCCAGAGGTCTTTGGAGTGACCCATCTTTCTGAGCCCTAACACAACGTCTTTAATGTGCTTTGGTGCAGGAGACCCACTAGTTGATTGCTTGCTACTCAAACTGCTGAGGTACTCTTCTAATGAAAGTCCTCTTTCAAATAGAATTTGATTTAAAGTGAGTTTTCCATAAATCCAAAAATCAACCAGAGACTTCCGATTAACAGCTTAATCATCGCAAATCTTCATTTTTCTCAGTCCCACTTAAAATTATGGTGAACTCATTTCCTAAGGCCTTATCTATAACAGCAGGCCAAGCTCCTCAGGCTTAGGAATTCCTGGGAATTACAGGCACCTCTGAGGGCATGGGAATCCAGTGAAGATTCCCTTGCTGAATATGGAATCTCTAGCTCGTTTCCTGATTTAACTCTCAGAAAGCAAAGCAGCCAGCAGATGGGAGAATTCCAAGAAAAATTACAACTCAAGAGAAAAACCCAAACGTACTGACATTTTACATTCTCCTCTGTGCAATGAAATGCCCAGGTTTGCACCTGATCGCAGAAGTCAGCAACACTCACACTCAGAGGAGACCTTCCAAATAGCTTTTAAGGTCCCACTCGCAAGATGACCAGCTATTTGAGAAATAGCTCTTAAATGAAGGCAGTAACCAAAGCACATGGCTGGGAGAGGGGGATAGAAAGATAAGGCAGAGCTAGTGCAAGGAAGAGAAGAATATCTACAAAAACTATTAATTATTATTCTTTAAAAGATAAAAGACTTTTGAAAACAGTACAAGAACAGAATGCTTTAATAAATGAAAAGGAACAGCATGGAACAAGAGACAGTCTGTGACAATAAAAAATGTGACATCTAGTAAAATTCATTGTGAGGGAAGATAAAAGTTGAGCAAATCTTCTAGGGAGACAGGTACCGGTGGCTGTTTAAGGGACAAGCCATCGGACTGATGCCACAGGGGTGCTCCCACTGGGGCCACGTCAGGTCTGGCCCTGCTTGGAGAAGAGCCCATCTGAAACAGTCTGAGGCAGACAAGGCCTTTCAGTCTCTGTCTGTCCTTTTGCTCACATGGAGCCAAAGCATCCTACTCAACACAACAACTTACTCTGTTAGACAGATGGTTGGGATGCGGGATGCCAAGTATCTCAGTACTCAATTCAGTCAGTATGAACACTGCCTTGAACCAGAGGAAAGAGACCCCTAGGAATGTCTCGCTCCCTCGATAAACAACACTGCAAAGCCAGAGGCATTTCCCCCACATTTGCTATGTGTGTCCGCAGTCAACTCCAAAGGAATGATTAAAACACAAGAAAATATGAGCTTCCATCACCAGTCCATGCTGGAGAGTGATCATTTCAGTCATAAAGGAGTTTCCTCTGATAAGGGAAAAGGGAATGCACTGCCTAGAAAAATGTAATGTTGTTCATAATTCATGTATCTGTGCTCCTGCAAATGCTTTCTTGGCACCATCATATTTCGTACAATTAATTTTCCACAAGATTTACAGAGGAGCCCCGCGGGCCAGCGGCCGGCAGGATATCGGCTTGCGTGTGCAGTGAAGCCGACATCTCGAGAAAATTGTAAAATCTGAACAACTTTAATAATGAGACGAACTCCAGCAATGTGGGAAAGATTTGGGACAAAAGACCCCCTGGCTCCCTTACCCTCTTTTTTTTTTTTTGGTCTTCCTCCAAACAGAGGAAACCGCAGCCTGGGGGCACATGCTGCCAACACACAGAGGGTGACCAACCAGGAAGCTGCCCCAGCAGCTGCCAGGATTTCCTTTTTCTTTCTTTCTTTCTTTTTCCTTTTTTTTTTTCCAAGCCATAGCTACTAAGAAGAGCCCCTAGCAATGGCAGGGCGATGGTCCACAGCATCGGTGGGCATCGGTGAAGGAGAACATTGCCACCCAACCCTGCTCGGCTCTCAACAGCTGGATGGGAAAAAGGAGAAGGGCACTAATCTGCAATCATCAAAGGGAAACTTTCCTCAACTGCACCCCAACTTGCAAAAGCCCTGCCCTATATTGGCCACTGTGAACGGAAGCACCTCTGCCCCACACTGCCCTGCTTCTAGCAGCCAGGAGAGAGGAGAAAGGAGTGCCAAGGGCATGGAATAGAGGAGGCTGAGCAAAGACCCGGAAGTGCCAACCACACCCGCGCAACTGAGGAAAAGTTGTGGAGACATAAAGAGTAAGGAGACATGGGTGGCCCGGAAGGGACTCCCAGAGATCTGCTGGCTGAAAATTCTGCCCCAGATGCAACACCTGGAGGCCAAGGTCAGCACAACATTCAGCGCTAACTTCTGCAGACTCGGTGGGACTATTAAGCACAGAGTTGGGCTCTGGCTTGGACACTACCACAGAACTGTGGACATCAGAGCAATCTCACACTATATATATATATATTTTTTTTTTATTTTTCTTCTTCATTTGGTTTCCTGTTTGTTTTGTTTTCCTTTTTCTATCTGTTCTTTTTTGTTGTTGTTTAGGTTTTTGCTTTAATTATCTTTTGTCTTATTCAAATTTCTTCTTCTCTTTTCTCCTCTCTCTCTTCCAACTGATTCTTCAATTTTTTTTCTTTCTTCATGTGAGTATTGTCTAGATTTTCTCTAGTCTGCTCTAATATTTTCACCTTTCATTCTTTCTATCCTGTCTACACCAGTTACCCAAAGTTTAAGTGATCCTCTGTTATCCTCCAGCCTGGCGTCTACTATATTTCTCTTCATTTACCTTCATATCTTTCCCTACCCCTTTTAATTTCCCCCCCACACAGTGTAAAAACCACTCTACTAATGGGAAACTCACTGCATACAAATTATATGTTGGATTTTGTTATGTAACTAAAGACTTTGCTCCTATGGTTAAAGGTACAAAATTAATACTTACCACAGTCTGTCAGTTTCATGAATGTGCTTTATGTTAATGTTACTGCTAATGTACTACTACAACCAGGGTGTCATACCTGTTACAATCAGTGGTACTTTCTTGTACGACAATATCGCAATAGTCTGGGGTCATAATCATTAAAATAGCCCACTATCAAAAAAGTAAGTGCTGGCCCGAATGGACAGCAACTTCTCATCCCTATTATATGTGGAAGGTAGGATTTTGAGACAGACACAAAAATCAAGAACCACCTATACCTAGAAGACATGTCTGAGGAATAGACATCTCCTAGGTATCCCTTTGAAGGCAGCTCCCTCAATGACCCAAGGACCTCGCACTAGGCCCACCTCTTAATATTCTAGACTACCACCCAACACTGCTACTTCAAGCACCAAGTTTCCAATCCATGAATGCTTGGGGGACAAACTACACCTAAACCATACTATTTTGCCTTGAAGTTCATGACTTTCTCACAATGCAAACTGTATTTATTCTATTCCATTTGTCCCCAAGTTTTAACTCTTCCAATATTACTCAAAAGTTCAAGCACAAAGTTACCTCTGAGACTCAAGGCAAACAAACTCTTTCAGCTGTGAGACCCTATAAAATCTATATTCTCCCAAGACACAAGAATGGAACTAGCACAAGATAAATATTCCAGGAGGGAAAAATTTGAAAACAGAAAGGAATAATTAACCCAAAACAAAACCCAGCAGAGCTGATATTTGGGGGGGCACCAGTGGGATGGAAAGTGGCAGAAATGCTGCTAGAGTTCCATCATCTTTCAAGAACTGTCACAATAAGGAGGATGAGTTTTTCCAATTTAATAAGTCAGAAGTAGGAAAAGGTGTAGAAGTCCAAAAATAACCCTCCATTTGGCCTTGAGCATGTAGCACTCCTGCAGGATACCATCTCAGTGGGAGGTGCCCTGCTTCAAGTGGTTGAACACCCTCGCTAAATCCGGTCCCTATGAGTCTTAAAGGGAAAATCCATTTCAAACTTACCACCGCTCTATTTCATTGAGGAGTGGAAAGAGCAGCTAACACCAGCCCAAAGTAGAAAGAGAAGTCTCCCAAACAAAAGTGATTTCAGCAGCTACATGGAATTGTTCAATCCTCCTCTTCACTTAGGGTTAGCTAGCTACAAGTGGCTATTGCCCCCAAGCATGGAAATGGCCTTCTGGCTGGCTTACCAAAATTTGTTACTGGAGGGAGTGAGAGCGAAAGCTCCAGTCCAGAGAGTGTCAGTGGCCTGGGCTCAGCCGCCCATCCCAGAAAGCCAGGTGCAGAGGAGCAGGGAAGGAAAGATGGGAGATCTGTTCTCATTATGGTGGCACTGGGAAGAACAGAAGTCCAGTGACCTAACTTCTTTCTTCAACATGCTTACTGCAGTTGAGACATGAAAAGGAAAAAGGCACGAGTCGGGGGGCTCCAGGTTGGCTTGGTCTGGCCATGGTCTGGTTGGTCACGACTTCAAGCCACTACTGCAGGGTCAGCTGTGCAGGGTTTTGCCAGCATCAAGAAGTTTGCTTTTGCTGACCAGGCAGTTCTGGTCATTTGTCACAAGATTCATCAATCAGGCCTGTTGTTTCTGGGTTCCAAGGTAATTGAAGGGGAGAAAGATTCAAGAGAACTCAAAAAAAAAAAAAAAAAGTGACAAGATGGAACCAGAAGCAAAATGGAGTTAGATCAGTGACTGGCTCCCCTTCAAATTCAATGAAACACAAACTTGTTCTCTGAAAAAAAAAAATCATTAAAATTGTCAAGCCTCGAGTAAGACTGACAAAGGGAGAAAAACAAAGATGTAAATTACCAGTATCAGATGAAAACAGAAGGTGTCACTACAGATACCGCAGACACCAAAAAAGAAAAAAAAAAATGATGAGGGGCACTAGGAGTATCTTTGTAGGTACACATTTTCAACTTGGAATAGATCAATTCCTCAAAAGTTCTATTGAAACACATTCAATATGAAATATGAAACTTCCCTAGTCCTATAATTCTTTAAAATATTTAATTCATAATTTTAAAACTCCCCAGAAAAGAAATCACCAGGACAAGTTGGTTTCATTGGAAAATTACACCAACATTTTAAAAAGAAGGCTTGAGGTACGGCTCTGTAATGGACACTTGCCTAGCACGTACAAAGACTTGGATTGGATCCCTAGCACCATAAAACTTAAAGAGGACAGAACACTTTTCCAGTTCATTTTATATGGCTGATATTGTCCAGAGACACAGAGACAGAGACAGAGAGAGACAGAGAGGCTGAGACCACAGGCCAATTTTTTCAAGGATATAGATGTCAAAAGTCTTTCCAACACAAAAACAATAAAAAGAATTATACTCTTTTAGTAAGTGGATTTTATTCCACAGATGTGAGCCTGGTTCAATATTTAAAAAATCAAGTATAATTCACAATACTAACAGGTCAAAGATAAGTACCATGATACTATCAATGAATGCAGAAAATGCATTTCATTAAATTTAACATCTGTTAACGATTTTGAAGAAACTCAGAAACATACAAATAGAGGGGAACTTCCTCAATGCGATAAAAAGCTACTACTATTTAAAAATCCTATAGCTAGCATCACACCTAACGGTAAAAGACTATATGCTTTTCCCCAAGGTCAGGAACAAAGTGAGTCTGCTCTCTCTACTGCTACTCACTGTTTTACTGGAAGTTCTAGCCAGTGTAATAAAACAAGAACAGCAGATAAAAGGGATACAGACTGGAAAGGAAGCAATAAATTGTCCCTAATTTCAGATGATATAATTGTCTCTGTGGAAAATCCCAGGAAATGTACAAATACACACACACATACACACACACACACACACACACACACACACACACAAACCTACCCTCCAAGAACTAAGTGAGCCTGTAGTCACAGGATAGAAGATAAATAAGTTAAATTTACAAAAATCAACTGCATTCTTGTATATTTGCAGTGAAACTTGAAACACGTACTTGCAATTCAACACACGGAAGTTGAAATGCAGTATCACTTATTATTGCTTAACAACAAAAAAACAAATACAAAGATGTAAATCTAACAAAATTACAGTGTATGTATGCTGAATATTATTCAAGGCTGATGAAAGAAATCAAAGATCTAAATAAATGGAGAGACATGCAATGTTTAAAGAGGACAATAAAATGTCAATCCTTTCCAAATAGGTGTACAGTTTTAAAACTGTTTATCAAAATCTCAGCAAGAGGGGCTGGGGATTTAGCTCAGTGATTAGAGTGCTTGCCTGGCAAGCACAAGGGCCTGAGTTCAATCCCTAGCACCGGAAAAAAAAAAAAATCTCAGCAAGACACTCATAAATACAGATAAGATTATTTTAAAATGTGTATGAAAATGAAAGAGAATAGCTAAACAATTTTTAAAAAATAACACAGAAGTCAGTTTGTTTGATTTCAAGATTTTTATGTAGTAATCATGACTCCATGGTATTGACTGAGTGACAAGAACATAGATGAATGGAACAGAATTGAGAGTATAGAAACAGATCCTCACATATACATTTGACTGATTTTTTGATGAAAGTGCAAAAACATTTCAAGGGAGCAGGAATAGTCCTTCCAACAAAAGGTACTAGACCTATTGGATACTCATAGGCAAAGTCAAATAAACAAACACTCACATTGACATTGAAAAGTTGAAAGTTAACTCAAAGTGGATCACAGATTTAAACATAAAACTATAAAACTGTAAGTAAAATATACAAGAAAATCTTAAGGATGTAGGGCTGGCCCAAGAGTTCTTATGTTTGACACCAAATGCACAATTCATAAAAGGAAAAATGAATGAATTGAATTTCACCAATATTTGCAATGTTTTCTCTGTGAAAGACTTAGTTAAGAGGATATGAGACAAGGCTCATGCTAGGAGAAAATATTTTACCAGCTACATATTTGGCAAAGGGCTAGTACCTAGAATGTACAAAGAACTCACAGTAAAAAATAATCATTATAATCATAATTTGGCTGGAAAACATGTAACAGGAATAAATATTTTTCCAAAGAGAATAATTGACAAACACAAAAAGATATCCAACATCATTGGCCATTAGAGAAAAACACATTAAAGTTATGATAGATTCCATTGCACACTCACCAGAATAACTAAAATTTAAAAATAGTGACAATACCAAATCCTCTCAAGAATGCAGAAAAACTGGAACAATCACACTTTACTGATAGGAATCCAAAATGGTGCGGCTACTCTGGGAGATGGTTTGACAGTTTCTTTAAGCTCCAAACATGAAATTACCATAAATCTCAGCAATTGTTCTCATGGGCATTTATCCCACAGAAATGTAGACATACAAGCACCTGGATATAAATGTTCTCAGCAGCTTTATCTGTATCAGTCCAAGGTGGAAATAACCCAGATGTCTGTCAACAAGTGAATAGTTAATACATTCATACTGTTGGACATTACTCAGCAATGAAGCGAGAATAAATCTTTGATAAACATCACAGTTCAGAAAGAACTATCCAGAGGAATATATGGAGTGCAAAAAGACCATCCCAAAAGGTTATATACTGTATGATTTTATTTTTATGATATTCTTGAAATGGCAAAATTATGAAAACGTTAAACAAAATAATGGTTGCCAGGAGTTTGATAGGGAGAAGAGGGGAAAAGAAATGCCTGTAGCTATAAAAGGACAACATGAGGAATCCTTGCGTTGACAGAAACGTTCTGTATCACGATTACATCAATGTCAGCATGCTAACTGGGACATTGTACTTTGGTTTTGCAGGAGGTTATCTTTGGTGTAAACTGGGAGGATCACACTTCAGTATTTCTTCCAACTGCCTGAAAAATCTATAATCCTGAGATACACGACCACAAAATAAAATGTTTAATAAAAAATATATTTTAAAAAAATGTCATGAGATATTAGGAATAAAATTTTGAACGAAAGTGTTCTTTTCTTGAAAAAATATTACTCCTAACTATCTTGTCCTAGATACTCACTACTTTAGTCTGAAAATTCTGTAGGTGCTGCCCGGGCAGCAGGATGGACGGAAGCGAAGTAAGGGAGGCCGCACAGCTGGGAAGTCCCCGCTCAGTCCCGGAGTCCACTCAGTCAGCTCCGAGTGGACACAACTGCGATCCAGCTCCAGCTTCTCTGCTGAGCGGGAGGGTGACTTGAAAGCACATGAAGCCCTTATCTTCCTGTCTCTGTTGAAGGGCATGAGGACAGCAGTCCACAGGCACCTCACAGTGTAATGACGACTGCGAGAAGGGCTGAATTCCTCAAGAGACTGATTAAGCGAAGAATCGACTTCTGTGAGGGTCATGGCTGTAGTTTACAGGGAAGGGAAGGAAATTCAGGCTGAGACTCTCCAGCATGCCTACAGTTTACAAACGGAAAGCGAAGCGGGAGGAGAAGCAGAAAAGTGAGGAAGAGAAGAGTCAGCCTCAAATGGGTGGGTTTGGTTTGGGGCCTGAAGCAGCCAGCCAAAGAGCTGAAGGCACAGAGCTTTAAGAATCAGACGGCAAGATATAGCCTGCGCAGGTACAAGTTCCCTATGATGAATGTTATTACATATATCTAAAATGTACCACTAAAATAAAATTTCAAAAAAATCCACTTCAGGACGTGCCCTGCCAACAACACAGAAGAATCAAGTTACAACCATATGGTGTCTCCTGTCACATGAAATCGTGTGTCAAGTCATTTTCTGTATTGTAAATGTAGAAATCGTCTGTTTCCTAGGCAGTTTTTCAGTTTGAAGAAATGCTGAGTAGTTGCATTCCAATGCCAATGCTACCCTCTAGTGGCTGAAACAGGTACCTAGCGTGACAGAGTTGAACCTTCCTATCTGGTCAGTTTTGCTCTAGTCATATTACTGGTAACTTCATCAAAATTATCTTCAAAAGAATCGCATTCATTTTTAACAAAAATTAATCCATTCTATGATACCATACACTGTTGTCTTAAAACAACAGCAGTAGCTGAGTCAGCTATTACGAATTAATTACTTAAGCTTCACTTTGGGTAATACCTAAATTATATTTACAAAAAAATTTTGGAAAAGATCTATGAGATAATTCTTTTAAATATTCCTTTAAATATTAATGTTTGTTTTAAATTTGGAATGTGATTTGGTCTATAAAAGCTACTTTGTTGCCCATGACACTTCAAGAATTTCTGTAGCATTAGGAGTACATGGGTTTCTTTTGCTTTTTGGGGTATAAACATATGATTCTGCCTCCCTCTGTGATTCTGACTCTGTGAAGGAAAGGACCAGACTTTGGAGGATCTCAGAGGAAAATGCCATGGCTTAAAGTCTTGGTCAAGTCACTCAGTTGTGTGATCCTTTGGTTGCCTCTTCTATTTAAAAAAAAAAAAGTTGGGGAACGATGCCTACCTCAAATATATATTGAAAAATGTACAATTCCTGGCATATAATAGGTGTTCACATTTGTTCATTGTTTTACAGTATGTGATTTCTTCAGACTACTACTGCACAATAATGTTGACACAGGAAAGATTATCCCCATTGTATACATCTGAGGCAGAACTATTAAGTGGGTCTTCCAATATCAGACAGCTAGAAGATGGCAGAACTATGACTCTTGAACCCTAATCTTTTGTAACAATCTTATTCTTTCCCCTATGAGGTCTCTGCAGAAATTAAATATCTAGAAAATTCTCTTTTTATGTGGACGATCTTGAAGTCTACTTTTACCAGTTCAAAATCCAGTCTTAGGGGGAAGATGGAAGCAAGTTTGAGGCTGAGGTTGATTGGGCCAAAGGAATCTTGTTACTTTTGTCTGTTGAAGGGTCATCTTTGGTTTTGCCATATCACAAAGGTAACTGGGATAGAGGGTAGCTACACAGATATGTGTCTCCATAGCTAGCTGTAAGTCCATTTGCACTAGTTGAAAAAAATCCTCACCTACCATTTTCTGGGTCAATAACTCCATTGCTGCCATTTGAAGAAGCACACTGAGGTTTGCCTCCCAATCAGCAGACAATGGAATGGGTTTTGTAGATGGATACGTTCTTACGCAAATTACACCAGACTTACAGTCCTTCGTCCTTGCCGAGTGTTTCTGAGGCTCACACCTGTATTTCAGACTGTATTTATCACTTCTTCAAAATATATTTTAAATGTTCAGCTGGAAGGGGCCAGCCCCTTTAAATCACTAGTTTTCCACCCTAGAAAACCTATCGACCATTCATATTCACAATCTTCACTCAAAATGAAATAATCCCGATCACCTTCTAAATTGAAGGAGGAAAACTCCTAAAGGTAAAATTGGCTCTCTAGCACCCAGCTACCAGAGTATCTTACGACAGGAGGGAAGGGACAGAGCTTCAGTGGCACTTCAACTGTAGAGGCAAAGTCACCCTTAAGTATATGGGAACAGCTAAGACTACACTTTGCAAAGTTGTCTGGTAAATTATCTTGTCCCATACCAAAAGAAAAACAAATCTCTCCAGATATATGCAGCTGCAAGCAATTACTCATCTCTATTAAACACTCACTTAAAAGACTAATTCAAACGACCCTGCTGCCTACACCTGTATGAGAAAAGTAAACAAGTTATAAGGGGAAAGGACAACATCTACATAAAAAAATAGTTCTTCAGAAGTCTATAAAAGTATGTAAATAGTCATTTCTAGAACACCAATATTAACTAATCAAGGCATCGAATAACCATACTCTTCATTATTAAGTTGCCTGGGTTACTCCCAGGATAAGTAATTTATTGATTCTGGTGCTAAATAATCTCTTACGGAAATATAAATCCCATGCTATATCTTCTAAAGTGGCATAAAATTAATTATTTGAGAGTGATTATAGGGCCCCACAGGAGCCTCCCACTTCTACCCAGGGACAGAAGAAAGTAGGCTTAAACTTTCCATAAAGCAACCAAAAATCTATGCAGAAAGCATGCAAGAGATACAAAGTCTAACTAGTAGTGGGCATTATCTATGTTCTAGACAGTGGGCTGAAATATCTCTTGGATATTTTTATTTCATTTTCATCACAAATACACAGTGTTGACATCATTTTCAAGGTTTAAAGAGGGTACCTGTCTGTGATACAGCGCATGTGAGGTCAAACAGAAAGCAAAATCATCTTACTCCGAGTCCAAAGTCTAAACCCTTCTGCCAGTGTATCTTGGGGATCACCCACTTAACACCAGGAGTCTCAAATGTGCCTACCTGTTGGAATCAACTGAAGTGATTTTTAAGAAGTTGAGATCTGGATGCAACCCTCGAGAAATTCGAATTAATTGGCTTCAGATGTGTCCTGGACATTGCAGTATTTTTTTTTTAACTTCCAGAGTAATTCTTATGTGCAGTCAAGTTTGAGATGCAATAAGAAAGCCTTGCTCATGCCTTTCTTCTTCATATTGTGTGCTAGAAATGGGAGCAGTTTAGTGTAGGGTTTAAAGGAATTGGCCTGGGATGCATTCAGATCCGAATGCGAATCTCAGCTCTATCATTTACTAGTTTATAATTTTGGGAAAATCAAACACTCCAGACCTCACTTCACTCACCTAAGAAGGAAACATGGGGACTGCTCATTAAACATGATTACATAATTACAGACTATAGGTGTAGTGCCCAACAGGTCACTTAACAGTGTCATCACCATTATTCTTATTGTCATCATCATCATCATCATCTTTGAAATGGTATTTTATTAGCTTAAATTTAGACAAGAAATTATACATAAAATGACATCTTTTTAGTTCTTAGTAGTACATATTTGCAGTACATAATGATCACATTCATCATGGGGAATTGGTACATGTACACAATACAACTTAATTCCTTTTATTTCCCCCTCCCCTCCCTTCCCACTCTTCTCCCTCCATCTTTAGATCCCTTCCCGTTTGCAAAAGATCTATCTCCCTGTTTCCTATTGTCTTTTATTTTGGTCTTTAAATTGTGTATACTTTGGGTTTCTCATACAAGAGAAACCATATGATATTTAAGCTTATGTGTCTGATTCATTTCACTTAACATTATGGTCTCAAAGTGCATCCATTTGCCTACAGACGACTCGAATTTCTCATTCTCTATACTGACAATTACTCTATTGTATATAAATACCACATTCTCTGTGGTTTTTCTACACAATGGAGTACTACACTGCCATAAAAAAGAATAAACTAGAGTCATTAGTATATAAATGGATGTTCCTTGAGAACATACTTTTAAGTGAAACAAATCAGACACTCATGAGTACACATCGAATTGTTTCTCTGATATGAGAAACCATAACTGTAAATAAAGACAAAGAGGTGTAATAGATATTATATAAAAGGAGGATGGTGTGCAGAGGACAGGAGTACTAGAAAGAAAGAACGGGAAAAGCAGAAAGGCAACAGGGGAAAGAGAGGGGAAAGGGAAAATATGGAAAATGATGAATGAACCTGCTGTAAATAGGGAGGGAGGGAGCAGAGGGGAGGGGTGGGGGAGAGGGGGAGAACCAAGATGCACCATGTATAGGTACAGAATAAATGTAATGAATGTGACCATTGTATATAGAATGTACCAATACATGTTCTTGGTTTAATATAAAAAAATAAAAAATAAAATAAATAAATACCACATTTTCTTTATCCATCCATCTGTGGATGGACATATAGGCTGCTTCCAAGATTTAGCTATTATAAATTGTGCTACTATAAACATGACTGTCCATGTATCACTGTAAATGATGCTTATACCTCTTTTTGGAAAGATACATACAAGGGGAATACCTGGGTCAAATAGAATTTCTAATTTAAGTCTTTGAAACATTTTCATACTGACTTCCATAGTGGTTGTACTAGTTCACATTCCTGACAACAATGTAGAGGTTTCTTTTGCTCCTGCAGTCTCACCAGCACTTGTTATTTGATTTCTTCTTGATAGCCATTCTTCAGAGTGTAAGATGGAATCTCAGTGCTGTTTTAATTTGCGTTCCTTTAATAACCACGGATGTTGAACATTTTTTCGTGTATTTAGTGGTCATGTCTACTTCTTCTGAGAAGTGTCTATTCATTTCAGTTGCCCGTTTTTTTATTGGGTCTCTTATTTTGAGGGGTCTGAGTTTTTGTTTTTGGTTTTTTTAGTTATTTATCAGTTCTAGATATGAGTCCTTTGTTGTTTTGTTTTGTTTTGTTTTTGTTTGTTTGTTTGTTTTTTGGGGTACCAGGGATCAAACTCAGGGCCTTGTCCTTGCAAGGCAAGCATGCTAACCACTGAGCTAAATCCCTAGCCGATGAGTCCTTTGTCAGAAGACTAACTAGAAAAATTTTTTTCCTATTCTGTAAGCTCTTTCTTCACTCTGCTGGTTGCTTCTTTTGCTGTGCAGAAGATTTTAAATTTGATACAACCCTATTTGTTGAACCTTGTGTTATAAAAGACAATATTAATGTTGATAACTATGACGGGTATAACCTATTAGAGTTTGTGAGTTATACTGACATATTTCTCATTTAATACTCATCACATCTCTGTGACATATTATTCCATATAATAGGTGAAAACGCAGCTCAGGAATATGAGGTGACTTTCGCAGCCAGATATATACATTATTGCACTGCATTTTGCTCTGAGTCTAGCACTGTCCTAAGCTACTGACCTCCTAGATTCTCAGTATTTTTTGTCACAATAACCCTAACAGGTAGGTTCTATTAATATTCCCCTTTTACAGATGAGGAAACTAAGCAAAAGAGCTTAAGTGAACTACTGAGGTCACATGGCTACTGTGGCCATCAGGTTTCTCAAACAGCCCCCAGTGATCCCAACCTTCTAGGAGTCATATTTTCTAGTGACTGGCTTCTGACAGAGGAAATTAGCAAATGTGATGGATGTCACATCTAAGATTGGTGACAAAAGACTGACTTCCAGTGCTCGCTTTGTCAGCACATATACTAAAAGACTGACTTTCAACTTGCTGACAGACTGTATCTTACGGCTTGTTCACTGCACTGAAACCAGCTGCCACTCTGGGAGCCGCGTAGTGGGGAGGTCCACGTGGTGTGGAACCACTCGGGGATTCTCATAGTGTCCAGTGAGTAAGAAGATGAGTGGATTAGTCAGCTTCCTCACCACTGAGATACAATCCCAACACCCACAATTTTAAAGGAGAAGAGGTTTAACTTAGCTCACAGTTTCATGGAATTAAGACCATTGTTTGCAAGCTCTAAAGCAGAAATAACATGGCAGAAGGGCATGGCTGAACCGAGCTACTTAATTCGTGGCAGCCAGGAGGCAGAACAGGGAACAGCTCCAGAAAGGAAGGGGCCAGGCAACATACGCATTACCCAAGATCACACCTCCGCGGTGCACCCAGAAACACCCAGGAGTTGGAGTGTATTTTCCTAATCTTCTAGGCATTTCTCCATCCAGTAAAGTTGACATATTAGGATTAATGGTCACAATAAGGCCCTCATTCTATAGCCACAGGAACTAGAATGCCACCTACAACCATATGAGTGAGCCAGGCAGCAAATCTACCCTGAGTTCCATCCTGACCCGACTGTGGCACAGACCAACACCTTGGTTGCCACTTATAGGAGACCTTGAGACAGGAGCAGAATTCTTGACCCACTGAAACTATGTTAAAAGTCACTAAGACTGGGGTAATGTGTTGTACTCTAATTGATAAGTAATACATCCGGTAAATTGCAAGCTCAAGATTGAAATGCAAAAATTTTTAATTTCAAAGTCTATTTTCTTTCCCTACACAATATTGTCAAAACGATAGTCTGGGGCGAATCATAGTTACCCATGATATTGTAGGTTCAGTCCACATTTTCATTAATTTGTCTCTAAGCTATTACTGAACCTCCACTAAGTACCAGGAACTCTTTTAGATTCTATGATACAAAGTAGAAAAACACAAGGTTTCTGCCTTTATGCCAGTCACCTACTTAGGAAGGAAAACACAGAAACAAGTAAACATGCTTCAAAGCCACTATTCAAATTCAAATTTTGTACCTTTATTTTCACGATGATATATACAGTTCAGACTCCTCCAGATTTTTATGCAGACATCCACAGAACCACCAATTCCTATTTTTGTTTTTGTTGGGATTTTTAGTGGCAGAGGAAAGAACTACAGAATATACACAAACCAAAAATATTTTTATTTAACATTAAAACTATTATTCATTTCTATTTCTTCTCTGAACTTAAGAACATTAATATTTTAAAGAATTTTTCCTGAAACGAATACAACATAGTTAAAGAACAGAGAGGATATTAGGAAAGAAACCTCAGGGAAAGAGAAGAAAGAATATAAGCCATTTAAAAGTAAAGCACAGGGGCTGGGGATTTAGCTCAGTGGTTATGATGCTTGTCTTGCAAGCACAAGGCCCTGAGTTCAATCCCCAGCACCCAAAGAAAAAATAAATAAATAAAAGTATAGCATAAATGTTAAAAGAAGGAAATCTATGGGGGGAGGGGACCTACCAATGGAGATAGTTAAAATGACCAAAAGAAAGAGGTACTAGAATTATTGGTTGCTTGCTGTGGCTAATCTATGTGTGATTTTTTTTTTTCCCTTGCCTTCCTCTTTGGTGTGACTGAGGACAGTTTGCACTAAAACTGTAATCTCTGGCTTATTTGAAAATGTACCTGATTTAATTAGCAGAAAATGACAGCAAGGATAATGATAATTCTTAATGTTGACTTTGGCTTCCTAAAGGTTTTTCAGGAGAATCAGTCTCAGTTTGGTTGATGAGACTGACAGGCTACAAAGTGAAAATAGTGTCAGATTTTAAAATGATGTATTTTTCCTCAAGCTATTTAATAAAGAGCTGGAGATAGAGGTACAGATTTTTCATGAGTTTTAAACTTTAATAACCAAAAAAATTTTCTCCTCCAAATAGCTTAAACAGCCTTTTGTTTTCTCATCTTATCAACAATATTAGCTTTGGCTTACATTTTGGTTTTATTTTTGTTTACTTAACTGTACTCATGCTATACATTCTACCCTATAAATGACATTTGTCAGAATTAAGAAAGCAATTGTGTTCATTAAAAATTTTTTTTTCCTCTAAATCAAAAGAACTCTCTGGTTGTTCCTGACAGACGATGTGTCTAGCAGATGAATATCTTCTCAGGGAATTAGCCACTGAGTACACAGAGACTCCATCCACTCGAACTTCCTAGTATGTAATTTTCCGTTCTGTGCACTGGAGCTAATGAGCCCACAGAGGCCCGGGAGGTTGGCCCCACCTGTGAGCCGTCCACCTAAACACCACAAGGCAAGAACATCAGGCTAAACCAGACTACCTGAGAAATGCAAGTACAACCAATGGAGCAATACTACATTTTAAAAAATCCTAATGGAATGGAAAGTTAAAATGAATATGATAGGCCAGGCGTGGTGGCGCATGCCTGTATCTCAGTACTCGGGAGGCTGAGGCAGGAGGATTGCCAGGACTTCGAGGCCAGCCTTGGCTACATAGTGAGTTCAAAGCCAGCCCAAGCCACATAGTGAGACTCTGTTTCAAAAAAAAAAAAATAAGTATGATAAATATATAGGACAGACAGACTACAAAGCATGAAACAAAATAAATGTTAAGTACATAAAACAGGGAAAACTAAACTTTTTTTTAATTTTGAAAAATTGGCTATGAGTGGAAAGATTGGATTGAAGAACTCGCAGAAAACATCAGTAAGAATGCAGACATCGAAAGGGAAAATGTAAAGATAACAAATTTTAAAAGAGTATAAATAGCCCTAAAAGAGAGTGTGAGAATGCGGAGACATGATTTTATAAAATGACTGAGACTTTCCCAGAACTAAAGAAGGACCCAGGCTGGAGTTTACACAGCAAGGAACTTGAGGGACAAAGTCAATTCCAAGACTCACTATGATCGTTTCTTTTAAGTAAAAGACTTTTGGAGGGCATGAAGAAAGTCAGTCTCCTTCAAAAGAACCCAAAACAGATTCAGATTTCTCAGCTGTGTTGGGTGCATGAAACAATGTGTTAATAATTTCAAGCTGCTGAAGAGAAAGATCATTAATCCTAGAATATCAGCTCTTCTTAGGCAAGCATTTAAAAATGAGGGAGATATAAACACATTTTTTACATGAGATGTCAGAAAATACGCCACCATGAGAGATGTTGTAAAAGGGAAAGAGAAATGAATACAGAAGGAAGCAAAGACACATGGGAAGTGAGCAAAAAAGGAAATTCATAAATGTTGTGGTTTAAATAGGAGAGGAAAAAGGGAAGACGGGAGCAATAACAGAAGGAGGATTGATTCCCAGCAGCCATAATGACCAAGAGAGCAAGGAAAGGAAACAAGAGAGCTGAGGAAATGGAGGTGGAGCAGGAAAAGACAATAGGAAGGAGGCAATGGGCTGCTGTCCTCTCCTTACTGGGAAAAAAGGAGGGACAGTGGGAGGCCAAGCAGGGACGCCTTTTATAAATTAATAGGCATAAATATGGCTTTTAACTGCTTAGGAAAAACCATCAGAATAAAAATTAAAAGTTCAACTTTCAAAGTCCCCTCCCCCTCAAAAAGGAAAAAGGAAATAGTTTTTTTTTTAAAAATGCATGGTAAATAGTAGAGATAATTCTCCAATATTTTTCTTCTTTTGCCTATAAATGTGGCAAATCACATTTATAAATTTTCTGACATTGAATCACTCTTCTCAGACAAATTATATTTAATCATGATGATTTTAAAAATTATAGATTTGTCTGGAGGAAATCCTAAGATTCTTGCCTGGATGACCATAAATTAAATGGACCTATAATTTTATTTCTCATTGGTTTTTTATTTGATTGTTATACTGAAGTTAATCTAGGCCTGTATGACGTTTCAGAAATTTTCTTCTACTGTGTTCTGGGAAATTTTAGATAAAGTGGTATCGTCTTGTGCCTTCAGCAATCTATGAAGTTCTCTGTACCCAGCAGGTTTCGTGGAAGAGCAGATTTTACCATTTTATGTCTTTTGATGTCTTTAACAGTCAAAGGGTGTTAAGGCTCTTTCAGGCTGGCCCGTTTGTATCTCCAGATACATCATCCTTAACTTCTTAGCTTCCGTGATCCAGCCAACCCAGCCTACTAACAGGCATATACACGCATGCAGTTTTCTTCCCTCTCGTTTCTTGTTCTTGGCGTGTGCTAGTTCTTCTACCTGGAATTATCACACACCTACACTTGCCTTGCAGTTCCCACTTCCCTCCGTGCCTCAGCCTGGGCATGTCTTCTCCAGCCCCCTCGATCTGTCCTTGAAAGGCCCCACAGCGGTCTTACTTGTTGAATTGGGTCAATTTCCACAAATATCACACTTTCCATTCACATACCACATGGCTTCATACTTCATACATTGTCTTGATTGTCTTAGCTCGGCACCCAAGCGTGGAAGAAACGTTTCTCTGCGGTTATCTAGGCTTCCATATTAGCCAAGCCACGCTGCCCTTAAGACTGAGGAGCATGTCAGGCTTCCACCGTGTGAGAAGACCGAGAAGGGAAAAGCTGCATTTAAATGGTTACTATATGAGAAACAGGTGGTATTTTTCAAGTTACCAGGTCCTATCTATAAACATTGAACTCACAAAGGCACTTCATTCCATCTGAAAGAATGTCTCAGGGAACCCTTTGGTCAACTGTCTTTAGTTGGTTCATGACGAGGCCACTCTTTCGCAAGACCCCACCTCCACCTCAGCTCGGTACAACTCTGTCTGAGGCGGCAGGAGAAGGCTGGGCATCTTCCTCGCACCTGGATGGACTCTACTGAATGTGTTGATTCAGTATTAATTGATGATATACTTAAAGAGAGAGATCCTTATGAGAACTGGAACATCCTTTCTCAGCTCCCTGTCATTGGTAGCCTATTCATTATCTTCGTGAATAACCTGATTCCACAATCCAGAATCTGAGTGGGTCCTTGCTCCTTGGCTTAGCATTCATTTCATAATATATTCTACTCTCCGTTCCTTCCCTCCACCCAAAACCGATGGCTGCCAAAGACAGGCTAAGCTAGAAAGCTTATGTCCAGAAAGGGAAAAGAGAAAAGCAAACTAATAAAATTTTAAATTATTATGTCTGTGACAGAGAGGTACATACATTGTAGTGAGATACAACATTTCCGTGGAATGAGTAGGAGTAGAACTCAAATATATAACTCCTCTGAAAGGTTGACCTCCTAAGGCCTCTTTCTGTCTGAGTATGGTGGTTCCATGATGTTAGTGAACATGGCAAAGCTCCGTGTCTCCCGGGGTGGTTAACCCTAATACCCATCTGGTACCTTATTCTCTTGATGGTCCTGGCAGGGCAGCGGTCAAGTAGGACTAACCTGAAGCCTTGTACCGTATTTGTGTGTAGCAGAGGCCATGAATTCAGATCTTCGTGGGCAGCAGACACAGCACATCTGCCTGAAGCGGTTGACTATAGGATACCACAGAGTGGATGAGGCTTCTAGGAAACTGCAGAGGAAACTGTTTTAGACATAGTTTCTGCCCCATTCTAACAAAGCATTTATATAGATTTAATCTATCGCCTAAGTTCCCCATCTTTAGGACTCACATCAAATTTATATGACCCTAAATGATTAGTGCAGTCAGAGTGAGAAGGGGTAGCATCTAGAAGGTAAAAAAACCATCTCAGAAATGTAAACTGAAAAGTTATTAACTTCCTACCTGTTACCTCGTTTTAAGCAAACCTAATTTTGTCCATCTTTATGGGGGAGGATAAGATTATATATTGTGAAGTTCATACCTATCATGGTGGATTTTAAGACAACAGACAATACTCCCGTCACAGTTCACAAATCTAAACAGCCTCGAGGTCCATGCAGGTAGGACACGGTGTGGATAAAGGGTAGAACACAGGATTGGAAGACTGTGAAAAATGGGTGAGCTATGCCCATATAGGCATTCAAATGTGACATTTTATCCAGTTCTGAGTCCCTTTGGTCAGCAGGACACCACTGTGACCTCTGGTGTGTGCAGACAGCTCATGGATCTTCTGAAGAAACAGAACTGGTTCCCATAAAATAAGTGAGGACTACAGTGTGTGGATTAAGCTTCTTCTCCTTGTGTGTCTCTCTGTCTGTCAAAGGAATCCTGGGTGGAAATCAGTGCGATGGCAAGTGAAGATAAGAATGTCACAAGTTTCAAAACTTTTTCCTTAAAGAAGAGCTGGAGACACTTATCTCTCTATCTTCTCGTTATCTTAATAAAGGTAACGTGTGCAGGTCAGGGGACGCGAGGTGGCAGTAGTATGGAGACAAAAGAAGATAAATACAAACAGAAAAGCTCTGAGCTTCTCCTGCACCCACAGGAGCCCTTCCTCACTTTAAAACTTAGGATCATTTTGTAATAAATCAAATTCACCTACAGATATATTTTATTTTACATACCTGGTGGTTTTAATTTTTTAGTGATATTGGAGATTGAACCGAGGCCCTCACACATGCTAGACAAGTGCTCTACCACTGGGCTACACCTTCAACCTGGTAATGTTTTAAATTAGTTTCCATTCACTAAAACAGACAGGTGAGGGTTTGCAGAAGGCCCAGCAACCCTTTGAGTCAACATTCTGCCTGAATTAAACAGAGGGTGCCTCTGCGGATGGGATTCTTACCGTGCAGTTCACTATAATCCTACCAGTTCTTTTTGTTTCCATACCAGGGAGGCTACCTAGTGTTATTTTTGTATTTTATCTTAATTACCCAATTATTCTTGTATGTTTCCTACCTGGCGTCAGAAGCATTAGAATCTATATTCCCCCTCTAGAGTCCCCTTTTCCTGCTGCCCCCCAACACCAATTGTGTTTAGGATGGCCTCCTTATACACCATACTTTGCCGGTGTCCTTGAATAAATGTCTTCTATGGCAGGAAAGTGCAGAGTGTGGATTGTCAACGAGTCTTGCCTCCTAGTGGGTAACTGTTTCAAAGGGGTAAGCATGACTCAAGAAATCCTGACGCTACTACCTTATCAACTCAGTTGAATTGGGAGCCATTTGGGGATTAGCAAAACACACTTCTAAGTGTGTCGTGGTAGGTCAAGGAGATATGATCTTTGATACTCTATCTGGCCCCGGTCTCTTCCTTCCTGGGGCTGTTCCCCTGCTCTGCTTCCCTGCTGCCATGAACTAAGTAAGCATCTTTACTACACTATGCTCTGCTGTCATGGCATTTCCTCCTTGGGGCCAGACTACCTTGGACTGAATCCTTTGAAACTGTGACTGAAATAAACCTCTCCTCCTTTAAACTGTGGATGTTGGGTAATTTGTCCCAGCAATGGGAAAGCTGACTAGCACATTCTTGATCTGAGGCAGGGCCCACGGTGGATCAGACTCTGAACTTCAGGCCCTGAATAGAAACCCTTGGCAATTTTTGGACAGGTTCTCACATGAATTTTCCCCAAAGAGCTAAAGACATCATACTACAGAGATACTTTCACAACAATGTTTATAGCGGCACAATTTGTAATAGCTAGATTTTGGAAGCAACCTGTATACCCATCAATAGATAACTGGATAAACAAAATGTGGTATCTATACATAATGGAATACTATTCAGCTATAAAGAATGACAAACTAGAGTCATTTGTAGGAAAATGGATGGACCTGGAAAATACAATGTTGAGTGAAATAAACTAGACTCACAAGATTGAATACCACATGGTATCCCTCATTTGAGTGAGGCAAAATACAAACAAAAGAAAAGAGTAAATAACGGATACAAAAAGGCAAAGGGTTAAATATAAGCTAATAAGTAAAGGGTCCAAGGGAACAAGACGAGGGCAAAAAGGGAGGGGAATGGGAATCCAGAGGAATAATGACATCTTAAAAACAAGAACCTAATAACCCAAACTTAAAACAGTGACACATGCACAAGATACTACAGTAACTTTATGTAATTGTGACTTAATACTGCATCTATGTGGTTGTTTACATTGCTCACTGTCATAAGCAAAAGGCACAATGTATTGTGGTCTGTAAGTTTGTGTAATGGCCTGTAAGTCTGTGTAATTTTGGATAAATTTTAATAAAAATCTATTAAAAAAGGAAAGCGACCTGTTCAATTGTTGCCATACGTGTGTTCTCTCTCTCAAAATAATCACACAGACCTTACTGAGACTTATTTGTCTTTTTTTTTTTTTTTTTTTTTTTTTTTGGTGCCGGGGATCAAACTCAGGGCCTTGTGGTTAGGCAAGTGCTCTAACCACTGAGCTAAGTCCCCTGCCCTCATTTGAGCTTTTGCTCAGGAGGAAGGAGATAATTATCAGTAAACCTGATGACTTTTAGAAGGGTGTAAACAAGCTGTGCTTGAGATAAAAACTGATTTTTTCCCCTTTTTCTTAGTAAGTTGGGTTATTTCGTTTTCTGCCTCAGTGTATAGTGCTATAGGATTTATCAAAGTAATTAGCCCCCCTCAAAACCTACTTTTTGCTTCAGGGTTGCAGTGACTCATGCTGCTCACAGAAACATGAGAGGTCTGATGCTGTAGACTTTCAGCCTGTAGTGCAGGGTGTAACATCGCGATGGATCCACAGAAGACCTTGCAGCTTATGACTTCTCTTCTCCTTCCCCAGCCAAGGCCAAGCCTCGGGTGACAGGAGCCATTTCACAGATGTCATAGTCTGTTTTAGGAAAGCAAGCACGGGGTGAGGCAGCAGTCAGGGAGGAGGATCTGGGTTCATTATGACCAAATGCCATTTGCACTGTGTATATTTTTTAAAATTCTTCCAGCATGTTTGTCCTTCTTGGTAACTGTTACTTTCCCCACAGTTTGTTTGTTTGTTTCTTTGTTTGTTCATTTGTTTCAGTGGGGCTTTGTGGCTTTTGGTTTTGCACCCTAGAACAAAGAAGGACAACACCTAGAAGGAAAACTAGATGTAGGGATAATTCCTGTCCATGAAGGGAAAATAGGAAGTCCTTGTGCAAAGGAAGAAAGCACTACAAGATAGATAAAAATGTAGCCTGTGAGTGGTCAAATAAATTTAAACTAGAGACATGAGGAATGAATTAGGAAACCCAAATCACTACGGGTCAAGGAATAAACTGAAAGCAACATTCTCACTAATAACATAATATTTTATCTTTACTTTTAAACTTCTGTGTCAGGCTTTTCAATAGATTATAAATCTGAAACAGAAGAGGGGTGCCAGTTATCAACATCCTAAAACCTAATAAACAGTAGTACAAGCTTTTTCTGTGCAGAGTATTAGCAATACTCCTGAAGTACAGATTTGATTAAGTTTTAAATATCTTACACAATGATACGAATAAAATGGGCTATTGAATTTGGTTAAAGATCACGTTCACCTTCCACAGGAAATGGAAAGAAATGAAACTGTGCTGTTCATGGAAGGTGAAATTGAAAGGGCTCTGAGAAATGAAGCAGTGGAAGAAAACTTCCTGGCTGCAAAACTAAGACTTTTTTGAAGCAATTCAGTGTCATTAAAACAAAACCTTTTTTTTTCTTCCTCCCAAATACATGCTTAGCCTAAGAGGGTAAAAGAGGTAATTTGTGAGGAAAAAAAAGAATAGGCCTAAGTAAAACATCAAACAAATTATGTAGCAGAAAGGTCAAAATCACAGGGCAAGCCATGGACATTCACAATGTTAACATCATTGTCACAGTGATGGACAATGTCTAATGAAGTTAAGAGTGAAACATTACCATTTCTACACAAAAAAAGAACAGATAATGTTGATTTGCTAGAACAGTTATTCTATTTCTTGCATCAGAGATCTTGCAAACAACACAGAAAGAAAAAAATGAAAAAGAGAGCCAAAGTGAAAGATATTATTAAGATCAAATGCAGAAAGCAAGAAAACATAAAGTCCTCTCCTGCTCCTTCCTTTCCAGGGGTAAGATCCACAGATCAGGCCTTCCCACCTCCCATCCATGAATGTTGACACATTCAAAGAACTGCCCGTGATATTTTTCATTAAACCTCAACATTTGATGAAAAGATTTTTTTTTTTTTTTTGCTCCCACATTTCCTTAAAGCTTCTATTCACTCCTCACTGAACTAGAGGTATGGACAAGGTCATGGATTCTCAAAGCCCAAAGAAATACAGTGAAGACTATAATACAAGGGTTTTTTTTTTTTTAATTTTTCTTGTTAAACCAGCTCCTCTACACCTTCCAAGCAAATTCGTTCTTCTGCAGCTATTTGAATATTTCATTCTTGCCTCCATGGTTCCCCCAGGGTATCTCTTTGGTAATTACAGCCTGGAATAGAATTCTCTCATTGCCCCTGTTCCAGCCATCCATTCCCCGCCCAGCCTATCATTGACTAGGAGGAGTTTTGTCAACTTTTTTCAAGATAGTAAATCCACATTTTCCCACCCTGACCCAATGGAAAAGAAATGGCAATCTTGTGTAGAATTCACTGTGCCTAAACATGTAAATTCTAGGAGTTTCAATTTATTAACAATGTAAATTTTATAGCATGTGCAAACAAAGGACAAGTACAATTCACGGGAAGGTAATGAGGATATCTGGATCGTTATTTTATAAGATAGAAGCGCCTAGAGAATAAGAAGAGACCTTGCCTCTAATAGTTACATATCTTTCAGAATAAATAGGTTGCCGCAGTATTTTGATTTATAATAAGAAATATATATTTTGGTCATTGGTTATTTCCTGAAACAGAACTTCTAAAACCCTTGTAATTTTCTGAATGATCATGGTCGGGGCCAGGTACATCTTTTGTTCTAATATTCAACCTTTGACCCAGGTTCCTGATATAGAGTCCCTAAACCCTCAGAGTTTCCTGGCTGATGGGAGTATCTTTTGTTCTAATGAGGGACCAGACCTCTTAATGAGTTCCTGAATGGCGGCTGGCACAAGACCGAACCATGATTAGAGCTTGGAGCTTTCAGCTGTATCCCGCCTCTTCCAGGAAAGGAAAGGGATTGGAAATCAAAATAATAATCTATAATCCCTATGTGATGAAGTCTTCATAAAAATCCCTGAACCACAGAGTTTGGAGATTTTTCAGGCTGATGAACATATCGACACTTCTGGAGGATGGGGACGTGCCTTCACTCAGAACCCTTCCAAACCGTACCCTTGTCACCTCTTCCTCTGGCTGTTTACCTTGGCCTTTAAAGTACCCTTTACTACAAATCAGTAATTATAAGCAAACTGTTTTTTTGGTTTCTCTGAGCTGTTTTAGCAAATCATTGTGGCCAAGAAGGGGGTTGTGAGAATCAAATTTATATAGCTCGTTGGTCAGAAGCACAAGTGACAGTGTGGACTTACAACAAGGGTCTGAGACAGGGATGGTCTTCTAGGCCTGATCCCTTCGCCTGTGGGGTCTTTGCTAACTCCAGGTTGGTAGGGCCAGAATGGAACTGAATTGTAGGATACCTAGCTAGCGGAAAATGGCTTAGTGTGAGTGAGAAGGGAGACCCACATAATAGCCCAAGTGAAGTGCTGTGGAAGCATTGAGAGGTGTGACCACAGAAAGGAAAAATGTGTTTTTCTTGTACAAGTGTTAATATTATTAATAATTAACATAGAAAGAAATTTATACAATTCTGCTTCTATTCAGAGAGAGAGAGACAAAGACAGGGAGAATAAATCACCTTCTACCTATCAATTTAAAAAAGCAAAGAAAAGGGGTTGGGGATTTAGCTCACTGGTAGAGTGCTTGCCTAGCAAGTGCAAGGCCCTGAGTTTGATCCCCAGCACCACTCCCCCAAAAAAAGCAAAGAAAAAAGTAAAGGTTGGTAAAGATACAGAGAAAGTGAAACCCTCGTGTATTGTTGGTGGGACTGTAAAATGGTACAGCTACAGTGGAAAACGATGTGAAAATTCCTTCCAAAATAAAAAAAAAAAAATTAGAAGCATCATATGCTCTAGAAATCTCACTTCTGGATATATATTCAAGGGAATTGAAAGTAAGATCTGAAAGAGGCTTTTGTACTCCCATGTTTATAGCAGCACTATTCATAGTTAACAAGGGGGATTCCATTTACATGCTATCTAAAGTAGGCAAATTCACAACAGAAAATAAGTATAGTGGTGGTGGATAAAGGTAGAATTGGGGGAAGAAGTAAAGGGAGAGTTGCTTAATGGATGTAGACGTTTCAGTTTTGTAAAATGAAAAGCTGTAGAGATACATTTTACATCAACATGAATATACTTAACACAACTACACTCATGCTTAAGATGATGAATCTTACATTTTTACTACAATTTTCAAAGAAAGATAAGGGAGAGGAAAGGGAAAAGGGGAAATTAGATTGACATTGATTAAGACATGTTAAATTTTATATACCAACTTCCCAAAATAAACACCATCATCATGTAATATTAACATGCACTAATTAAACAAAAATAGAAAAAAGTACAATGAGCTTCATGTGCAAATATTACCTGCTACCTTCTGATGTCCTGTGTGCTTACAGATAAAACCTGCAGATTTAGTGCATTCAGTAAAAGATCTTGTTGAAGTAACTTGAAATAAACTGCTCAAGCTAGGCATTTTGCTGTATTAACAAGGTAAATTAATCTATAAATGTGATCAGACCGAGTAAATCAGACTCTCCACACAGAAAGGCTTCAAGCACATGAAGGTGCCTGCATGCCTAACACAGTATGTTAAACAGATCACTAATGCCCTCAGGAGAAGGTGGAAATCGGATGGCAAGCATTTTCCAGTAAATAGCTCTTTCTGGCCTAGCCAGGGAAAATCTAAATTGTTGCAATGAAAAGTCAAATCTGGGAAGAGTTGTGAACAGAGTAGCTGAGGGACTCAGCTTCCGTCTCTAGCTTTGCCAGTGCCTTGACCTAAGAGATCCCCTTCTCTTAGTCTATGGTCCCTTCCTGCCAAGAGCCCTCCACCTGAGTGCTCAGGGCCACAGAGTTTCCTCTTGTCTTCACAATTCCTCCATTCTAGAGAAGTCCTAGTTGCTCAATAGGTTCTATGCATAATTTATCCCACAAATGAGCATTAAGCATCCCTCTGATTAGGAACGCTATCAAACATTATGATTACAGTTACTGGGAGTGGGGCACTCCAGTGTCCCCTCGCCTGACCAGTAACTGCTTCCTTTTTTCTAGGGCACCTGGGTCTGAGCTGAGAGCAGTGATGGGGTGGTCAGCTTTAATGAATGAGGTGAAATAAGGTGTGTAGTCTGAGAAGCAGTGTCCAGTGGAGAAGAGGACAAGGTTAAATGGATGGAATCTAAGAAAGAGTAAATCAGAAGGTTTGACGTCTCTATTGATCTCCCTCACTAGACCACACGGCCGTATTTTATTCTCTCCTGAAACCAGATTTATCTCAATGACAACTGATTATAATATTACAAATGTATTTAACCTAAATTCAGTACGCTAATTATACAGGCCTACCAGAAAGGAGAAGGAGGAGACTGCTTCATTAATCATATTACAGATAAGGAAACTCAAACCACAAGGAAGTTTTCCAGGTTCAGTCAGCAAGGCCGGAAACTCTAAAATCTGTGTCCTCTGCCCAGGCCACAGGTCCCACGTCAGCCATGGGTGTGGAGTACCCTTAACCATTCGAGAGTCACCAAAATTTCCATTTGGGAGACAAGAATTCAGAGAAGGGTTAAAGTGAGATGTTAAGCAGGAACAGTTGATTTGCTATTTTTTCAGGGTTTCTCTTTACCAATTAATACCTGTCCTGGGAGAATGGATGAAAGGAAACAACCAAAAATTCATCACACGTTTGTAGAGACAAGAAATCAAGATAAGTTCTGTTAGAATTTTATTTCTTGATTTGGCATCAAAATCTTCACATCATTGATTAAAAACTCAAGCACTGCCGACGGTTCATAGATAGGGCTGCTTTTATGCTGTTTTAAGTTTCCAGACTAGAACTCAGCAAATTGTACTTTAGAAAGTAGAGAACTAGTTTTGCAACCACCACAATCAACCACACAAGGCTGCCCAAGTAACCTCAGGACACAGAGTCTGTGTCCCTAACAAGCCGCCAAAAAAGCACTTACCTTGTGGAAAGCATTTCACTGAAAATCAAAAATAATTTGCCTGCATTTGAATACAAGCTTTACTACTTCTTCGCTATGTGATTCTGAGAAAATTACATATACTGTCTTCATATTCATTTTCTCATCCACTGAGGGGGGATAATAGCACTGTTTACCTCATGGGATTGCTGTGAGGATGAAATTAGTCCATATATAATGTGTTCTTTCTGTGTATGTCGACACTTATTTTCTCATATTCACCAAATTGGTTAAGACTGCTCTGATTTGAACATTAGTACCCACCAACAGCATACTATCCCCCATGAAATGAAGTTAACTCATCTAAAAATGTCACAACACTGTGTCTCCTTCACAGAGTTTGGTGAAAACTCAACCAGGTGTCCTATTCAAAGTATTTTGCTTAGCGCCTGGTATGTGCTGACTGCCCAGTTTTTGTTGAGTTTCCATTCTTCTGGTTAATAGTTTTTGAAGGCATTCTACTGAGGGCATTGTGCAAGATCAGAGGACTTGTTTTGATTGCCTTTGACGGAATTAAAATGTATTATGAGCAGGATGTGGGAGAAAGGCCAGAAGGCTGGAGAGAGTATGGGCAAAGTGAAGAGGACTCAGTAAAAGGTTTCAGGGACACTCTCGGGGCTGGTTGACTTTACAGAACTGGACCAGCCTTTGAGAGACAGAAAACACGTAGTAGAGCCTTGTCTGCAGGTGAGAAAATCAAGGCTCAGAGGACGTCCCATGCTCTTGGGCCCTCGTTCAGCAGAGACCAGCTCACCTTTCAGGCAGCCTGGACGAAAGCCTGTTCTCCCTCATGTGTCACATGACTCCTCTAGGAGTCTTCTTCACTTTACTCTCTTCTTGAGTGAGACTTAGAGAACAGATTTTAAAATATGAATTAATTCAGACTAAACTAGGGAAAAGTTACCGGTCTGGTTAACAGTCTTGTTCCATGAGACTAAGGCTCTAGCTGAACTTTTCCTTTTTCCTGACTGAGATGTGGGTACCTAGAGCCTGGGTAGGCCGACCCAGGGGAGGCTCGTAGGCCTGCTGGTTTAATCCTGGCTCTGTCACTTCATTCCAGGGGTCTACAGAGCCTCTCAGGAGGACAGTGTGGGTCACGGGCTTGTCCCAGTCCCCAGGCCCACTGACTCTGAGTGACCTTGGGAGATTTATCTTCATCTTCTTGAGTTTTTCTTCCCATAGTGGGAATAGATTTACCACATATTCATCACACACTGACCAAAACCCAGGTTTATTAATGCTTATGTATATCTCAGGGAGGCCCTGAAACCATTAAAGAAAAACAATCTGGAGCTTTCTGATATTGGCTGACACTCATGATACAGCAGGGACCTATTGGTCACTGATGGCAGTGACTATTTTCAGGAATTTGTGTGCTATAAACCAAGCTAACTGCCCAAAGTAATAGCCTGTCGCCTCCCGTCCCCTTGCAGTCATATTAATTTATTTTTCATCGATTTTAGTTTGTTTTCAAATAGTTTTCTTCTTGTGGTCTGTTTCACATTACGTGTCATAAAAGACCTTGAATGACACCAGATGTAATTAAATTTGCCAAAAGGAAGATTCATCAGAAGGTGTTAAACAGGCTTCTGTTTCTCCGGAGGAGCTGCATTGCTCACCTTCACCTTGGATGTTGTCTCACAGCTTCCAGCACAGACTCTTCAGCCTCTAGCACAAACCTTTCAGCCTTCCCGTCAGACTCTTCGGCCTCCAGAATCAGACTCTCATGGGACACTACACTGAGCTCCAGACCTTCGACTGGATCCCCCAAATCCCCAATGGACCAGACCTCCCACGCCTGACTCTGTGGGCAGCCACTGTAAGCCAGTCTTGTAAATTCTTATGTATTTGTATATCTTGCATTAAGTCTAGTCAGCTCTGACTGATACAGACTTTGGTACCAGGAACGGCTCCAAGAACACAGAATCGTAAAGATGAAATTCTTTAATGGCTTGTACACCAAGTACCAGGAGATGTGTTAATCTGCTCAAGCAAGGACACCACATTGGGTACAGCCAGCTTAGGCAATTTTGGAAGACCCTGTCGCAAAAGGAAGAAAAAATAAATAAATAAGTTAAAAAGAGCTGGTGATATAGCTCAGTATTAAGCACTTACGTAGCATGCATAAGGCTCCAGTTTCAATCCCTAGCACCATAAAAACAACAAATACTTGAAAACAAGAATATATCCCCATTATTCCATTTACATAAAGTTCAAAACTGGGCAAAATTCACACCTGTAGGCAGGAGGATTGAAAGTTATAAGCTAGTCTGGACAATTTAGGGTAGGCTGCCTCAAAATAGAATATAAAAAGCGCTGAGTATGTAGCTCAGTGGAAGAGCACCCCAGGGTTCAATTCCACAGTACTGCAAAATAAATAAATAAAACTAATACACACTGATGCAAAAAAAAAAAAAAAAAGGTGGAGGAGTTAAATAGACTATTCCAGAGCTACACAACACAAAGAAGATGGAAAACCAAAGTGGAAAAAGCAAAAACAGATGCAACATCACTCTGGAGAAGGATAAGTAGCCAGAATAACAACTCTCCTCCCTCCCCAAACTCATGGGTCAGTCAGGACAATTACTAGATACCAGGCACTGTGGTCACATGATTTACCTGTACCTGTTAGCCACCCTAGAAGGTATATCCCATTGCTTATGTCTCACAGTTAAAGGAGCAAAGCTGAGAGTGGTTAAGAAATTTGCCCAAGGTCACAGAGCTACCAATAGAGCTGGCAGTTGAGGACAGTGCTATCTGATTCAAAGGTTTTATTGTCCTTTTCCCACATGCCTGATCCTATGAGTGGCCCATTAGAGACTCCTGATTAAAGCAGATTAAGGAGTTCTAGTATGAGTAGGTGGGTATTTCTTAGGTTTAAACTGTTACAACCTTTACAAGACAAAGTGAACCATCAGGACACATCAACCTAAAGTTGATGACTCAACTTCTTTCTTTACAAAAGAATAGATTTCTTATAAGCTCTGTCACTAATATGCCACAAATGACAAGTTCCTCTGATGCTGGCTAAAGTTTTCACTATAAAATAGGCTAAAACTACCTAATTTGGAAGGTTGCTACGAAATTTAGTGATTCAACATGCATGAATGCATCTAAAACACAATAAATACTTTGAAAAGCTAACGCCCTCAACCCCTTCTCTTGCCCCAAGAATCTCCTTCTTGTCTCCCACTTTTTACTAGATGAGTACATACCCCAATAGAATAACCTCAGCCCAATCAAATATATAACCATAGCATGGCCCAGCTTTCTCTTTTGTCCTACAGTTTCATAATAATCCAAAAAGAAAATAAGTATTCCAAATAGAAATCCACCTGCAGCCAACCCAGTCCCTTTAGGTTATTCTCTTTTCTATATAAATTTCACTTGCTTGTGGGAGACGAAATGTACTTGATAATATGCTTTCAAATATGATTTCCTTTCTTCCATCTTCCCTATGACACCGCTCCCAGAAGTCTTCATACCTCATAAAAGTCACTGACTTTATTAGAATTTAGTTCCGGCTAGTCTTTTTTGTTCCAAAAGGTCTGGCCATTGTAGGCTGCCACCAGCAAACACATGCCTCCAAGCGTTCTAAAGGAGACTGATGAGGGAACAACCACCTGCGAATCTTAACGCTTAAGGCATTGTATGTTTGACTTGCCTCTCTTGCTAAACAATCATGTGGCTTTAAGAAAAAATAAATGTGACTCAACTGTTGTAATCAAATATTTTGAATCACTTTATTTGAGGAAACAAAATCCACTTTCTAATTTGTATGCAACTATGATTTACCTTATTTCTCTTTTGTATTTTTAGGTTACTTTGAAATCCCTTAGCACTAACCCCTCTCACACTCACTCTAATGCACATCCTCTTGTCCTTTGAAGAAAGCATAAGTACTTATCTAGTAAAAAAAAAGTGGTCCTGGGGCTGGGGATTTAGCTCAGTGATTAGAGTGCTTGCCTTGTAAGCACAAGGGCCTGAGTTCGATCCCGGCACCACCAAAAAAAAAAAAAAAAAGTGGTCCTGGTTTAAGATTTTACAGACAATGGTTGCTCAATAAGTATTTAAAATCAACTGAACCATGGTTTATTCACCTTTTTAATACAAAGAAAGCCTAAAATACTAGGGCTATCTAGCCCAGACCTTATATATTCTCAGTTCTTTTATTGAGTTGGCCGATTGTTCACTAATTTAAAGTAAATATGTCACTTTGCACAGAAAATATTGTATATTGAAACATTTCCTGATTATTCAATAAGTGGGAATTAAATTGAATATTCTATATGATAATTATTTGATGGGCTTTAAAAAGCAGCTTGGGATTCTACTTCCCCACTCAGAGAAAAAAGGTAATTCATGTTAATTCTTCTAGCAGAGAGAAGAAGCAAGGATTCGCTTAAAATGTGAAAGTATCATTTTCCTCTCTTTGAAAAGGAAAGTGTTCATTATACAATAAGTTTCTCCTAGTTGTAAAAGCCTCTACATTTGTGAGTAGTGCACCAAATAAAACCAAGCAATGTAGGACTTCTTCAGCACTGTAGAAAATGCCCTAGATTTAAAGTGGAAAATATCTGTATTTAGATCAGTGGTTCCCAGTCAAGGGTAATTTTGCCCCCAAAGGTCATGTGACAATATCTACAGACATTTATAACTGGCATCTGACAAGGAAAGCCCAGGGATGTCGCTAAGACACCCACATTACACAGGCACAACCACCACCAAAAGGCATTTCCTAGCCTAAAATATCAATAACTCTGGGGTTGAGAAATTTCTACATCAAGGTCTGGCAGTCACCTCAAGTGGCCTTCCTGGTTTTGTTTTATTTGAGGGGAGGGTTGTTTTTTGAGACAAACTTTCACTACGTTGTCCAGGCAAGCCATGATAATCCTTAATTGTGATGTGGGTCATGGAATTCATTTGTTTTTTACCTACTTTCTAGGGGTTGCAAAGATTCAATATGATAAAATAAGAAGAATTTGATAAACTGTTTATATATATATATATATATATATATATATATATATATATATATATATACACATTTAGGAAAGACTAAAACTCGAGTTGCAGAGTCACAGGTAACATCAGTGGTCCACCATGCCTCAGAATTAGCAACCTCCAAGCCAAGGATGTGGCTGTAAAGACAATCCTTCAACCAGCTAGTACTCCCAAAGTAGGCCAGAAGGATTCTGGCTCTCCCTCAGAGCAGGTCTGAACCTGTGAAGACCATTCTAATACAAATTCAGTCTCTCAGCAAGCATCTAGGAGGTGCTGAGGAGCGCCACAACGGGGTGCTGCACTGTCCCCTTCTGCTGACCTCCAGAAGGCAGTGGGCAGGCTAGGCTGCACTGTGGAAGGTCCTCCTCTTAGAGTCAACTGGCAAAGTCACAACTCCTCCCATTCCAATAATTCTTTAACTATAAGAACATTGCTTAGAATGAAAACAACTTTGCAAAACATTTTACCAAAACATTTGTCCATAAACACTGATGTATGAATGCCAAAAATTCTGGCACTAGTGAGAAGTCCAGGGCCAGCCCAAACTCATAGAAACAGAAGGCAAAACAAGTTCAGAAAAGCAGTCAGTATCAACACAGAAAAGAAGGTCTATTTATCTTCCAGCTGAGGAAGACTCTGCTACAAAAGCGGCCCACCAAAATATTTCTTTATTTCCCTATTATGCAGTTTTCAGGAAAGAAGAAAAACTCATTTTCTAGAACTGTCTCACAAATCATAAACTCACTTGATGAGGGGGAAAAACACCTGAAAGTTCAAACCATGTGCTTTCTTTATTGCAAAATCTTAAAATTTAGGACAGTTACTGGCATTCTCCAAAGCTGCAGAAAGTGAACATAAAATTCTAAGATTTTTTTTGAGATTTTAGCCTATTATTAGTTTACTGTCAACCTGCATCAACAATTTCCTACAATTTAATAATATGCAGAGTAAATAACCACGGTGAGACCTGTAAAACAGATGTTAGCAAGAATGGGAATTGAGAAGATATATGTGGAGTCGAAACTTCAAAGAACTTAACACAGGAATGAAGGGAGGAAAGTAGTCACAGATGTGTCACTTTAAGTAAATTATGTCCAACAGGAAGTCCAGAATTAAGGCAAGTTCTCTTAATATGTTTGGCCATTTTAAAGTTTGAAGACATTATTTTCTAAATCACAAGAAACTAAGAAATGTTGGTGATGTTACTTCGGGCCTTAGTTTTCTTCTTTCCTTCTGGAAACGTCACTTTTAAGGATCTGAACCATTAAAAAACCTTGATTCTTTCCTACATTCTGTGCCTGAAATACACACTGAATCTTAATCTCATTGAAATGTCCTTGTAGTTCTTTCTCCTCAGAGGATCGCTGGATTGTGAGCTGGAAGAAAAGATCACCTGTCAGCAGGTCCCTCTCAGCCCAGCACCCAGCACTTATGTCGAAGGCCCTCAAAAACATGTGCTTCCTGCTCTCATTTTTTTTAAATTGGAACATTTAATTTTTTTAAGCCTTATTGGGGAATATGCCAGAAAAAGAAAATATGATAATAGCAGAGATTAATGTAGGTTCAATACACAATCATAAGGGATTTGTAAAGCAAAATATGACTGTCCAGTGCAGAGGGTTAGCAAAATGCTGTTAGAAAACAAAGCTGGAAGAGAGACTGTGTATAGAGAAGACCTGGGAAGGCATCAAGAGAGGGAGCAGAATCAGGTTTCCAAGGATGAACAGCATTGTGCTAGGCAGAATAAAAGAGGAAGGTATACCATTGTGCCATCCCAAATGCAAAAGGAGAAAATCCAGGGGGCAGGATGGCCAATTTGACTGGACCACAGGCTAAAGGTGAGCCATGGGGGAGAAGATTGAAAAATAACATATTGTGAATGACCTTGCAGGTAAATATAAAGTCAAACTTTCCTGTGCTAAAAGAAAGGGAGGAAGAAAGGAGAGGAAACCCCTCCTTGAGTCCCTAATCCTCACACAATCAATGTAATATTTTTAACAAGATTAATTTAACCATAAAACATGCAGTACATCAGACAGAAGAAAGTCAAGGGTCAGATGGGTGAAGGCCAAAGGTCACCCCTAGTGTTCAATTTCTTCAGCTGTCCACAGTTACAGATAAGGTTTGATAAGAATGATATCATATTAATTTGATGTGTCTATTAAAACATAATTCATATAAGCATCCCTGCCAATTATTAATGTTTTCTGCATATATCAATATTGTTACAAATGCATCCTTCTTTGGGGAAGTCTACCTCTCTTGAGTTAATGTTACTCAGTGATAACCAAAAAGAATAGTATATTACTACTGATAAGGTTATGTAAGTTTATTGTGGCTAAGTCACAGGAATATTTTCCAAATTGTAGAACTCAATAATTTTACCAGGTCCTACATATGGAGAACACTGTGCTAAATTCTAAGGACCATGTTTTAGAAGGATGTTGGTTAATATACCAGAATTATACAGAGTTAGGAAACCAGATTGACAAAGAATCTGAATATAAACTCAACCAAAGAATAAGAAAAAATCTATTATTTCTTATCAGCCTGATTGCCCCAATTTGGGCTATTATATATTTCTTATATTTATAAGCATCTACATTATATAATGATCAAGGTAACTTCTACCAAAAGTTGAAGAGCCATAAGCAGTAGGTAGAAATACAGGAGAATAATCTTAGGCCTAAATGTAAAAAAGTTTAGACAACTAAAGATAACCATTTTAAAATGGAGTAGATAGTGTCAGGATATACTGAGCTATTCATGACTAGAAGTGTTTAATCAGAATCCAAATAACCATCCATCAAGGAGTCTATGAGATTGATTATTGAATTCAGTGGGAAACCTAAGATTTTATACAACTCCTTACACGGAGTCACATCCTAGGATTCTGAGCTCTGCTGAGAACAATCTATTTACAAGGAACTAAAAACTACACGAACTAATCAAACAGAGGGGAGCTTTTCTGGAAGGATCTAGCCATGGTTCATAGAACCCAAGGGAAGAAGAATGCTCAGTCCAGAGGAAGGAAGAAGCAGGAAGAGGAAGTAACAAGGAACCATCCTTCTCTGTCTCAATCCCCCTCTCATCCAATTTCTGTCTTTGTCTTGTAGTCTGTAAGCTCTACTTTTTATGTCTATTCCCTTTTACAGATCTACCTACAATCCCATTAAGGAGTCTCAACTCAGCACTTTACAGGCTGTATTAGTTACTTTTCTAGAGCCAATGGTTTGCAAGAGAGCAGATTTAATACATGATGGATAAAAGTTACAACATTCGCCCATACAAGCCAAATGCGGGAAGAGTGCAGAACGTCTGTCTATGCACTGGAGACCTGAAAGATCCAATCAAGGGCTGGGAGCTCAGGGCACTGTCCCGTGTACATCCATGTCTATATTGAAAGGCTGAAGAAATCTATATTGGAGCCAGGATGCGATGCTTGCAGCAGAGGTGAAGACCGGGGCTAACCCTGAAGTGAACAGCAGCCATCGCCGACCACAGCAAGGCCCAAGCTCCTTCTGCAACAAGAACAGCCAAGCTCCCTTCGGAAGAACCAGCAGATGTGGGGTACCAGCAGCAAGAGCAGAAAGGGAGTTTGAAGAGGGACACTTAGGAAGGGGTCACGACCTACCTAATTATCTGAGACTCTGACTTACTCAGAACTCTTTTTTCAAGTGAAGAAAACACAATCCACAACAACTGCAAAGTCCAGGATACTGCTTTGAACAAGATTCAAATAATACGATCAGGACCCAATATATCTCTTCTCATCACTCTATTCTACCTTTTTCTGCACTGATCCTACCTCTAAGGTTTTGCCCTAAAACTGCAAGGTGCTGCAGCATTTCTAGCCCACATCCTTCCAACTTCAAGTCTAGCAAAAACGAGTAAGTTTGACTTAATGGCACAGTTGAGTCTCTGACCGGCCTAACCTGAGTCACATTTCCATCTCTTATCCAAGAACTCTGACTAGGAAAAAAGGGATGATTTAAGTGGCCTAGGCCTAGGCCTCATGCTACACCCCTGAAGTCAGGTATGAGCCAACTTCCCTTGAAACATAGAGTCGGGGGACAGATGGAGGTCTCCTCCAGTGGGCCATCTGGGTATATTTGTCAGCAGAGGGGAAAGTAATGGCTCAAGGAAAGAATAACTAATGTGTATCCCATTTTCCATCTAAGCTTAAGTGTGACTTCCATCCTAGTTGGTCTAGAGAGAGCTTTGATTCTGGATCTCCAGAACCCATCAAAATATCAGAGGTGGTATAAACTTGGGAAAGAGACAAACGAGAATTAAAACTCAGTTCCACTACACTCACTTTGTGTTCTAAAGCAAATTATTTAACCCCTCTGATCCTCAATTCCTTACTTATGACACAGTGACACTACCTTCTACATAAAATTAAGAATTCAATAACTTTGCCTCACTCGATAACTCACTTAATGAATCCCAACCAAGATAGTTGTGATGATGATGGTGACGATGATAAAGCTTAGAGTGTAATTTTGCCAACAGGATGCTGGTTATTAACATAGCTTACTATACTCAGCAGACTTTAATGAGACACAGTCTGAAGTGCATGCAGTAGACATTTTAATACATGTATTTACCTTTCTTTGACCTACAATCTCTTTTATTTGAGCCTCAGATTCATTCCTCAGGTCTTTTCCTTTCTAAATATATCTTCGTGTATGTTAAATAAAGTAGAAGGAGTACTTCTTTCTCTCTCCACAGAATTAAAGGTTTCAACTTGTTTTACCCTAGAAAGTGAGGACTTCATTACCGTAAAAGCAAAACAAATGCCAAATCCCTTTAGAAAGCTGCTTAAGTATTGAACAATCGGTTTATTTTAAAAAAAAAATTCACACTCTTTGCATCCAAAATTTCGGCATTCTTTCACAAAAATCCCTTTTCCAGGACAATGGAAATAGCTTATCACTTCCTGTGGGCACGACTTACTGGAGTGCGCTTATCAACAGAACTGGGCAAATCCTCTCAGTGTGCCTCAGCAGCTTCCCAAGGTCTAGGGTGTGGAGCATCTTCCTTCAGTGTGGAAAGTCCTCTTATCTTTTTTCCTTTAGGAAGTGCTGCCTGAGTTTCAGGTGTTCAATGACACTGAGAAGGACTTGCTCAGACCTTTAGCTGGAAGGCAATATTTCTCTGCACATTTTAATGGGTACATATTTCTAATGCTTTCTCTATGTGCTTTCTTTGTCTTTCGCTATCACTAGAAAATCCTCAGACGGCCTTGTAGCACTGTCCATAACTCAGCCAGTCCTCATACAATTTCATTCTCCCCTAGAGAATGATAGCTGATCATTGCCACTTTCGTCATGCTGTAAGAATCTTTACATTGGAGAAGAAACTTAAACTTTTATAATTTTGGTCATAATCTGAAATATTCTCAGTGCACACTTTTTAAATACTGAAAACATCATAAAAGAACTGCTTAAAAAAATAAAAAGTTTCAAGTCCACAGAGCTAGTTTTTAAATCTGGTTTCCTAATGGTCACCAGGAGACAGACAATTCAGCATTTGTTACATTCCCCCTTAGACGAACTTCAGGAAATGTCAGGTGGCACGCGAGGTGAATTGTGTATATGAAAGTTTGTGGACTCAAGAAAACCTCAAATTACATGATTCCTTGATGCATCCAAGATCCTTTTTTTTTTTTCCATTATTGTGCTCAGCATTGTGCTCAGCCACACATGTAAAAGTTCAAAACAAAACAAAAATCAATCAGACTCTAATGAAAGTGCATCATGCACTGTCAAGAGAGCGGAACTCAGCATGTGTTATTCTTTTCTAGTAAAGTAAAGAGTTTCCGAATGAGATATTCACTTTGTTAAAACTGTCTGTGCAAGGATTGTAAGATTATAAGATTTCTAATATTCTCCTTTTGAAGAAAAACAAAAGCAGATTCTCTTCCAGGCAATACTACTAGATTAAGGATTCCAAAAGAACAGAACATGTTCTTAATTATCATAAAACTGAATTTTCTTAGGTTAAATCTTACTAACCTACCAATCTGACAGCAAATACTCCCACCCTATCACAACAGTTGGTTTCCCTTTAAGATAGCAACTTTTATCTCTAGATCCTAGTATTTTTTAATACTTTGCTTTAAAATCAAGTCCTTTTTAGGAGCCTTCTTTTTATTTGTTTCTCCCACTCCAATTTTACCTTTATGCTTTCAGAAAAATGAATGTGTTTTTGTTTCTTGAAATTCGATTTCATCTTTCCTTCAGTCTCACATTCGCTATCTTTTTATAGAACTTTTTATATCTTTGTTGGAAGTTGCAGAAATGTAAAGTCCTGGGATACTGAATGAGGCTCACTGCATGACCAAGAACCCCTACTCCTGCTGGCAGCACAAGAGTGCAAGACCCCAGGGGAGGAGAGAGGACATGGCAAGTCAAGTGGCCCACTCTGATGTCCTTTCTCTCCCCTCTTCTCCCTGAGTGCTATGTGCCAGCTTCTTTATTAAGCCTTTAGATGACAGCAGTGAATAAAACAACCACAGTCTGTAACCTTCTAGAGCTTGCAGACAAAGACTTCTGCTGTTACAATTCAGTGTGTTAAGTGCCACAGTGAAAGCATGGGCCAGGGGGCAGCCCCTTCACCACCCTTCAACCGGCTTCATGGGTATACAACTTAGGTCATTTTGCAGGGCACCAAGCTTGGATTAATGCTCTCACATCTCTATCTTAAACTTGTCAATAACTTTTTAACCCACAGTTATATTGCTCTGAGCCCTAAAATAGGCTACCAGTCTTGGCCCCAAATGTCACCCAAAATTCGGATGTGGGCCCTTCTATCTCTCCAACCCAGTACGATATCTAAGCTTGCTCTGTTCCAATGACAGGGCACACTTTCTTCTCATTAGCACATTCTTTATTCCCGGGACTCGCTACCCCTAAACTTACTCTAGAATGATGTAATTTCACAGTTCTATGATCTCATAAATACTCACTAGAGGAAAACAAAACTAATAAATACAAAGGTGTTCTAAAGTTACTAACAAAGCAAATGGGAGACCATTTATACTGTAGCTTACCTTTTTGTTTTGTTTTAACTAGGGGTGGAACAACAATAAAAAAAAGCCATCCTGTCGGGCTGAACAGTGAAGCAGGACAGAACAGAAGCCACTTGAGTAATTAACCTCTCTGTAACCTCACAGATTAGGTGGCACCGTCTCTTCAGGCCCGTGTGTCCCAAGGAACACTTGAAGGATAGTTTCTGGAGGCTAAGTCTCCACAAAGACGCAGGAGCAGGCAAGCCAGCCCCTCTCAGCTGTGTGAAATCTGAGGCCCATCTGATACTCACAGAGCTGCTACAGGAAACTTTCTACTACAATACCCATTTTGAGGAAGAGAAAATGGATGCTTAAAAGGTCAAACCAGGCTGAGCCATGCAGCTTGTGATTGGGACCCCAGTTCAGACTGCTGGCCCCAAACCTCCATGCTGACCTCTGTGCCACCCCATCCTCCATGACCCTACTCGTCGTGCAGTGCCTTCTCATTATTCCTCTGAAGAATCTTCACTGGTATGTAAATAGATAGGTACACACAGAAACAAGGAGCCCCGATCCCCCAACTATACCCACCAGCAGTCTCGGCTCTCAGTGTAAATTTCTAACTGACAGGAAAGAAAACCTAGCAACAGGACAGGAAGGGGTAAGGGGCAGGCCGGCACCCTTGGACAGGGCAGGTAAAGGCCCAGAGATTCACGCCCTGCAAGAGAGGCATCGGCAGGGGAGAGAGGCTTGGGAGGAAAGGGCAGAGGTGGAAGCCCAGAGGAGAGACTGGGGTCAGTTCAGCAATGAGAAGTTGCCAAGAGACAAGAGCCATTTGAAGCATTTGCCCTGGACTGGAAACTCTGAAGAAAGAAGCCTGCTAAATTTAATTCTGAGGAAACCTTCTGAGTTGAATGCCACATAAAGCATGTGTACTGCCCTCCTAAAGAAAGTTACAGTTAAAAATAAAAAAAAGATTTTATTCTTCAAGACTTCTGAAGTTAGACTGCAGTATCTTTGATGCAGTATCATCATATACTGGGCACGCGAGACCCTGAGATTTAAATTACAGAGAGAGCAAATCGCTTTTTACCACCATCTCCACTGTTTTGAAAATAACTAGCATCCTCTCTTGTATGATTCATCCTCCCCATTAATTCTGCCCCAAACCATAATTCCAGTAAGTGCTGGATATTTTTTCCTAGACAAGACAAACACTTTTTAAACAAAGACCAGAAATTAGATGTTAGAGCTCTTAAAACAAAGTTCAGGAGAAAGGGAAAATTCCAATAAAATATAATCGGCTACCCGGGGAGCGAAAATAAGCTATACACAATGTGCTCCTTCTGATGTGTTAAAAATAAGGTTGATTGTGGAGACTCAGTAGGGACTTGGGCTTCTGTAATAGATACCTGGATTCTGGATGAACATGTTAGCCCCTGGAGTTCTCTGGGAGCATGTGTATTTTGAGATAATTAGCCATCAGTTAGTGGACCGTTTTACCAATTTTTCACCTTAGTGAAATCTCGGGTAGAGACTCCATTAAATTACATTTGCTCTTTGGAGACTGACTTCCTGATCTACAATGCAAAGTGATGAAATAATGACAGTCACATCATATCGAGAGGTGAAATGAAGGAGACTGTTTTCGCCACAGCGAGAAATAAGTCACCTGGTAAATAAACCCAGAAAAAAAAGGCCCCAAACTCAAAAATAAAAATCTTGATTTTGAGTAACTCCTATGCTGCTGAGAAGATTCGCCTGTATGACCAAAAATAGGTTTTCTGGACTTATTAACGAAAGCCATTCTGTGAAATAGAGGCTAGCCCCAAAAACCACAGTGCGGGTGAAGAGAGCATTTTGTCTTCGAACTACAGCACAAGTCATGCAAGGGAAATCTAATTTTCAGGCCGAAGAGGATCTCCCATGTCTTTCCTTCACCAAGGGCAACAAAGTTACTCATGCTCATGCTGTGTTCAGAAACCCAGAGAAACAGTCCAGCACCTTCACTTTTTCTTCCTCTTTTTCGAGATAAATCTCAGTGGCATTCCGTGCACTTACAATGCTGTGTGGCCACTGCCCCTATCAAGTTCCAAGGCATTTTTGTCGCGCTAAAAGGAAGTATGCATTCATTCCTGGTTTTGCCCTCTATCCTAGTCCCTGGCAACTATTAGTTTGTCTTTTATCTCTATGGATGTACCTCTTCTAAATGTTTCAAACAGATGAGAACATACATGTGACAGTTTGTCTGTCCTCTTTCTCTTGGCATAACATCTTTTGAGTTGCATTTTTGATATAGCATATGCTGGCACTTCATTCTTTTTGTGGCTGAAGAATATTCCATTGTATGGATATACCACTTTTGTTTATCCATTCATCAACTGATAGACATTTGGGTTGTTGCCACTTTGGACTACTGTAACTACTGCTGCTACCTAGTTGGACCCTCATTATGAATATAAATATTTTATTTCCGTAAGGCACTTTATAATATTCAATGGTTTCCATAAAAATCCTTCATTTGACCATCTAATAATACCCATGTTGCTCATCTCTTAGGATAAATTCTGAGACACAAAAGATCTAAGTTACAGAAAAATAATTTTAAGTCACCCATTTACTAACTGGCAAACCCAGGTCATTGGGCTCTTAAGAGAACTCTGTGCCTACACAGGAAGGGTGTTAGTCTTCTTAACTATCTTATTTTTATCTGGGACAAATTTTCCTTGGGCAGATGGGACCAGGCAAGTTTGTTTCATGATCCAAAAGCCATGCAAAACTGTGGCTAGACTTCAAGTTCTTAAAAAGTAAGACTATGTATTGTTCACTATCTTACACTAGCATCAGAGATAGTGTCTAGCTAGGAGCACAGAGCTAACACCAAAAGTAAGTTTGAAGAGAGAGAAGGAGGAAAACGAAAAAAGAGAAAAGGAGAAAACGACTCACACTAGACAGACTCACACATTCACAATTAGGAAAACATTTTCTTTGCTCCCATGACTTTTGATCATGGTGCCCCTTTTCACACACTGGAACAGGAGGGAGGGAAGCCTTGGAGAAAGTCTGAAATGCAGATAAAATTAGCCATAGAAAGTGCTGTGATCAGTGACCCATTCGGCAAAGTTCCTGCCATATCATTCAGTAGGCCTTTGTTTTCTTCATTTCTTTCTATTATGAAACAACTACATTCTCTAAAAATAAAAACTATTAGGAAAGGTAAAAATAGTGGCAAAAATTACTTTGTGAAGGGCATTGGTTCTGTTTTACTACTGCCAAGGTTAATGCCCAACTCTTTCCTGTGTGTCCAGGAGAAATTACTACTCTGAGTATGTCTCTCTATCCAGCTAAATCCTGAGTCTATGTATGATCTTTTATAAAAAGTGGAATTTCTATGTCACTGGACCAAATACCAGAAGATGGATTCTGATCTTAGACCTATCCAGAATTATAAGATGTCAGGAACCTGTCCAATTTAGATTCCCAATCTCTTCCTAACCCAGTGCATGTGAAGACGATGTTCCAATAGCATACTGGGTAAAATGGACAGCTGGAGGGAAGGGACCTGAAAGGGATAGGATTGTTTTCAAAACAAAGGAAACAAGAACCCAACCAATGAACTGTAACAATTGAATGGAGATTATTACCATTTGGTTATCATATTAAGGTAGTAAATTAGAGTTCAAAATTTTCTTCCCTGTTTCCTGTTGGAACTTTTCACATTAGCATCATGTAAAAATCACAATGATATTTGAGTAGGCCATACTACTCCCATATCGGTCAGCTTTGCTGTTGCTGGAACCAAATACCAGACACACACAATTTAAAGGAAGAGAGGTTTATTCAGCATTTGGTTTCAGAGGGTTTAGTCCACAGCTGACTGACTCCAAGACAGAAACAACACAGCAAAGAACCTGGTAGAGGAGAGCTGTACAACTCATGGCAGTCAGAAATAGAGAGAGAGAAGAGCCAGAGAACAGAGATATACCCTCCAAGAGAGTGCCCCCAGCGAGGCACCTTCTCTACCCAGGTGCCTCCTCCTCGTAGCACACTAAGCTGTGAACTCATCAATGGGCCAACCCATCAATGACTATTTGTCCCCATGATCCAGTCACCTTCTCAAAGTCTCACCTCTGACTACATGAGACTTTTAGAGGACATTTTAGATTTAAACAATAACAATTCGTGTTTTATAGATAGATAAGGAAACTGAAACTAAGTATAGTTAAGTGATTTACATAACTGTCTAGCCAAAGAATAGCAGACCCATGTTCTAAAGAAGGTCTTCGGGTTAAATCCATTATCTGGTACCCAATTTACTCTAAACTTGAGTATGCTTCAGAATCACCCAAGAAGCCTGTTAAAGTACAGATTGCCAAGCATGGTATCAAGAAATCTGTATTTTTAGTAAGTCCCAGGTGAGCCAATCTTGGGCTCCACATTTGAGAATGGCTACAGGATTGACCAGCTTCCATCACATCTGTCCAGAGAGCTGGAACTTAACTGGGCTCTCTCAGCTGCTCATCACTTACCCCTGATTTAGTCTTTCTAAACTTTAGTTTGGCTTCTCTTCTCTCAAAAGGCCTCTAAACTTTGGCTCACCCCCAGCCTGAAACAAAGAACCTCTGGCTTACCAGCCCATCATGAGAACTGGGGGAACAGCAAGAACCATCTAGCTTTTGACAAACCACCATCCTGCTGATATTTGTTCCTACCCGATTGCACAATTTCCCTTCGAAGGTTCCTCCTAAGCCTGCTTACCTCTTAATAAAAGTCTTTTCCTGGTTGGTTTTGAAATGTTGGCAGGTCTTGAAATCAAAGTTCTTCCTTTTCCACTAGTCTCTTTGAATAAAGTGTCTCCTTACCTAAGTCCAGATCTGTTTTTATTTGTCAAAGACCTCCACCTCTGACTAAGACACAAGCTTCACCAAAGTTTCCCCCAGAGGAAAGGATTTGGCACAGAGGCAGCAAACAGGCTGGGAATCTTCCCTCATAGACAGCCTTGAGATTCCACACAGGCCAAAATACATTTGTCTAGCGCTCATTGCAGACCTTTCTGATCTTAGCTTCAGGGCTTAATTCCTGGCATTTGAACATCAGTCCTCTGGGCATCTTAAAATCAAAGCTCTCTGTGTCTTCCGTTCTCAAAACTCAAAGAAGGTTAAAGCATCTACTGTGAAATACTTCTCTCCTGAGATGCACCCAGTATCTGTGTGTCCTCAAGACATGTTTTGTGGGGCTGCCAAAGCACCGCTTATCAAAGCAACCTCAAACACTGAACTCTCTCCTCCGAGGAGTGCCCCTTGACTTTTGTGACTACCCAAGTTTGAGACAAACTTTTCCTAAACTATGACTAAGCACCTATATAGCTCTTGGCTGCCTCCTCCACCCTCCTCCCAGCCAAACACTTGGCCTTTGCCTACAGAACATTTGCCAAGAAATCACCCAAGCTCTCAAGGTACAGACTTTATGGAGAAAGGAGAACGCCAAAAACAAAATTAAAAGAACTTTTCTCTCATGTAAAATCTCTTCTCATCAGGGTTAGAAAGCATTAGGCTGTTTCTAGTCTACTACCTGAAATGATTTCATTTGCTGTTTGTTACTATTATTACAAAGCGATGTCCTACTATAAAATTCTATGAGAATGCCAGCTTTGGTTTTTAAGCAAGAGAATAAAACAAAATTATGACTATCACGGTAAATGCTGATCTCAAAATAGGTGGTACTGCCAGCGCACTTCTAAAGAAACTCACAGTACAGCTTTGCTTCTTTCTTTACTATTCCCCTAGGAGACTTAAAAAGGCAAAAGAGGTGACCAGTAGTTTTTTTTAAAAATCAGCATGTGTTGACAGGAAAAATCCTAGAGTCAAAATAGCTGGACTTAAATCCCAGCTCGCTGCTCTGTAAGGGAAATGTAGTTTTAGGCAAGTCACTAAACTATAACAAGTCTAAATTTCTTAATGTATAGGCACACACGAAAAGGATATACAATCTAGTCTATCTTGTTTGGCTGAAAAAGATGAAGAAATTTGAAAACAGTAAGTGTTTAAAAAAAAAAGCAATAATCAAATATGAAGTGCCATCCATTAGGCCTTCAAATCATCCCAGCATGATTTCTATGTGCTTTTTATTTTACATCTCTGAAGAAAGAATTTTCACTTTTCTAATATCTCCAAGTCTTCTTGAATGCATTTGTCAAAGCAATGACTGACTAGATAAGTGAACGTTGTTACACAAACAAATATCAAAGTGCATAATGTATGTAAATCCGAAACAAACTTTAAATTGTATCATAAATTTAAGTACAACAGCAATCACTTGTCAAAGGCATCATTTAAACTATGGCCACTAAGAAATCAGTTTATCCAATTCATTAGAATTGGCTGTATACATAAAGACACAGACCAGAAACTTGCACTATTTTTCCAAATAAATCTTATCATCATAATGTCTCAAATACATTTGTAGTTTTTATGGTGAATCTGCCAGAGAGTAATGCTATATTATCATGACTTCAGAGAGAAAGAAACCAGGGCATAAAACAAACAAATTACTCCAAACAGGCTTTTAAATATCTTCTCTGATCTCTAGCCCTGGGCCTTGAAAAGAAATTGAAATCCAATCACTGCATTATGTGAATTTACCAGGAGTAGAAAGGGAAGATATTTTGGAGCACTGGAAGTAGGATGTGAGCGATAAGAAAGCTATTACCAAGAATAACTCCTAAACAGAACTGAGAGCCAGTGGAGCTGGGTGCTTCCTGCTGGACAACCCTCACCTTCTGTGAAGTTCAGAATGTGACCCGGGGCCACCAGCAGCAATAGTAGAGTCTTACTACAACTGCACATACTCAGGTCCAGCTCAGACCTACTGCATAAGACATTCTATCCCGAAATCTGTGCTGAGCAAACCCATAAAGTGATTCTAGTGCTTGCTTGAGGTAAGAACTGCTGCTTATTCTAGGGCTGGCAGAGAAAGCATGCAAACCTGGTTTTACGACTATGCTTAGGATCTGAAATGTTCCTTTGCTTGTCATTCCACTTCTTGTAATTTTTATAATAAGAAAAAAAGGAAAGTGTTTTGTTAAAAAGGAAAAAGAAATAATCAATATAGGACAAATTAAAGATACCTGTTATTCCAAAGCCCAGAATAACCAATCTAGACCACTATATTGTGCGACTCCAGGGCTGTGTTTCATGTGAAATACAATGTGAGATATAAATCACAGTGGTCTTGATCACTGCTCGTATTTTGGTAAATATCTTCTAATGTACCTTCCAAATAGAAGCAATATACATACCGTTTTAGGACCTGGTTTTTTCATTGAAGGATATAATCACGACTACCTTAAGTCTTCAAGTATTTCTAATATGCCATGTTTTGGTGGGGGATACTCGAGATTGAACTCGCTTGCTAGGCAAGCGCTCTATCACTGAGCTAAATCCTCAGCCCTATATCATGTTATTTTTAGTAACAGTCTAAAGAACCTTCCAGTTGATTTACTATAGCATCAGAAATCCTATATTGCTTGATATTTGGTGGTTCACAATATGGAGCACTTACGAATATTAAAACGAACAACTCACAGCTATTTTTTTGTGCACACCTGTGGCTATTTCCCAAGGGTAAGTTCTAAGCAGAAAAGAATAAGGTTTATTCTTCACTTGCTCTTTGTGGCAGTTTCATTCCATGCTTCCTAGTAGCAAGGATTAAACTCTGCATTTCCAAATCTTTCTGAGTTACTTATATATTTTTTCAAATAAATATGTTAGGCCTTTTCTATTTTAAATCATTATTAAAGCATCTAGCCCAACAAAGAATCAGTGAGAAAATACGTGGACTTGTCAGCACGCTGCCATCCTAAAGAGCAGCGAGATCCCACCACCAAGATGAAGTTCTCCTTCCAGACACAGGCAGCTTTAGAACTCAGCCTTCACAGCTATCGCCCATGTGCTTCCAGAAACAGAACTGCTCCCTTGGAGCTTTGTGGAAAGCTAATTAGTCACGTTGAACTCTACTGGGTGAATCACATAGCATCCCCCCCACCATTCCTGATGCTCTTTGGCCACTGAATTTCAGCTCTTTTCCTTTATCTGGAATCCTTCAGTGGCCCTTTTCTTTCTTCCACCCATGACTAAATGAACCTTTAATCAGTTTGCACCATGTAGAAGCAAAGCCATTCTGGAACGGATGGCATTGCTGTGTGCTTAACACTAGTCGAAATACGCTGGAGCTGTCCAAGGCTGTGTGTGGGCTCCTAATGGAATGCATGATAGGCATTCCACAAGCCCGAAGCACTGTGATTACAAACTCCATCGCCCATGCGAGGCCAGCAGGGGGAAATCCGCTGTCAGTCCAGCCCAGAGAGGCTCCTTGTTGGAAAGCTGCAGACATTTGGCTGAAAGTTGTAGAGCCCGCTCCAACGCACCAGCTCGGGGGAGGAAATGAATCACACTAGAACCCGAACATGCTCACCTCTCTGGCTGCCACCTATCTACATGCAGGCTGCTCCTGGATCCCCACCATATCTAACTGGGGCCATTAACCAGCTTGCGTGGGCTGGAGAGGATGCAGGTTACTCATTCTTCCAGATCATCACTTAATTTGCTGTTTTCTCATTTTCTCAGGCTTATGTACATACTGTAATACAGAGAGTGAAGCAATACAGTTTAAGGAGATGTGGAGGTGAAAAATCGCCAAGGATTGGGTTCCATTTCTTCTTCCTCCACTGTTTCTTTCTGTCCTCACCTGTGGCCCGAGGGGAATGGCACTGTCCTCCTCTTCCTCTCCATCCCTTTCAATGCAGGCTTTAGGCTGGACCAATAATTACTGTCCTTGATGAGCTTGCCCTGTCCCCCACCATGACCTCTAGTTTTAAGGAGCAAGTGCTAAGGGAATCTTTTAAAAGGAAAAATTCAACGTATTTTTCAATCACATATCATAAATATTTCAAATTAAAGTAAGTATCAATAGTGGGGCGCCACAGTCCTGTCACTTGCCACAGCTGTCTAAATCTGAAGACCCCGAACCTGACATCAGGCCAGGGCTTTAGATTTTTCTCCCCAAACATCTTGAAAGTCTGCAGTAAGTCCATGCTGGGATCCATTCCAGACAATGAGATCTCAGATTCAGTCTGAAGATTAGGGGAGTGGAACCTCCTGGAAGAGAACTCTTGAGAAGTGTACAGAATAACTGCCTCTTGATTAAAGGAAAGGAAATAATCACAAAACCACAGGGCTGCTGTCTTTCCTTGTGCTGCTGTTTGGATCTCAAGTGTCCCCAAAAGAACACTTAGATTAGGTTAAAGGTTTAGTTCTCATCCTGTGGTAATACTAGAGTAGGGTGGGATAGAACATTTTGGAGGGGGAGACTAGTGGAAGAAAGTTAGGTCTTTGAGTCTATAGGATACTGGGGGCCCTCTCTGGCCTCTTCCCCTTTGTCTGCCTCCCACCTGCCATGAAATAAGCAGCCTCTACCACACACTCCTGCCATGATGCACTGTGCATCAAGGAACTGGGCCCAGTAACCATGAACTGAAGCCCCTGGACCCATGAGCCATAAATCATTCCTCCTTCTAAGTTGATTTTCTCATGTATTTTGTCACAGAACTATAAAGCTGACTAACACACTTTTGGAGAGATTAACCACAGAACCTTGGTTAGTTCTTAAGAGAGGGTTGTTATAAAAGAACAGTTCTTGCCCTTCCTCAGTCTTTCTGGCTTTTTGTCTGCCATGTGACTTCTCCCTCTTACATACACTCCCACCATGTTACCATTTTCCATGATCTGATATAGCCAGGGAGGCTTCACTAGAGTCTGAATCAACGGGCCACCCAATATTGAATGTTCAATTTCCAAAACAGTGAGGTAAATAAAGCTGTATTCTTTATAAAGTGCTCGGCATCTGGCATTTTATTGCAGCAATAGAAAAAACATTAATATAGGATTGCATTGTGGTAACATTAAAATCACATAGGCCATACACTCATAGAGATGGTATGTAGTGTCGGTTGTTACATATCTTGTATTTCATATTCAATAGCCCTCATGCAGTGGATACAATAGATACTTCCTACCTACTCTTAGGAAGAAGTCTTAGTTCATTTCTGAACATGGGTGGGCTATTATGGGTTTTTTACACAGTTTTTAGCAATATAAGTTCATGTAAATCTCTCTTTGGTAGTCATAGTCCCCATATTTTTCAGTACCATTCAGTATTTTGTTCAAAAACTCCAAGAGGTTATATAGAAACAGTTTTAAATGTCATTCAATACTTTTTTATAGTAATTTCTTTTGAGTCAAAACTCAACTGAAAGAATTACCTCCACATCTAAAAAGATGGCAGGATAGGGGACATGAGGGCTAGAAAAATGCTGTCCACTCCTCCTGAGTTGGCGCATGCTCGCCTGTCTGCTGAACAGGAGCCCACAGTAGCAGTGCATGTGTGGGGCAGGTTTGCTCTGCTCTGATTACTAATTTGATCCACAGTATCTCGGGCTGCACTTTACTACTTGCCTATGTCTGGCGAGACAGAAAGCTCTCACACACCACGAGGTATATAAAGAAAGCTCATTACTTACAGAGAAGCAGAGGATTTGTGATGACCCAGTCCACTCTCCTGAGCAGCTGGAGCTATGTTTTTGTGTTCCCCACTTGTAACCAACTGAGGGACCCCAGGACACTTCCTGCTCCGGGCTTTATACCTCAAGAGCAACAGGATTCACTGGAGTACAGTGCTGAGGGCAGTGTTGCTCTGGGAGGAGCTCGAATAGAGGCTCAGATTGTGTGTTATTCGCACAGTCTACATCTTTACTTGAGAACTATAAACAAGCAAGCAGGAATAAAGGGCCAGTCCCAGGCCACCCAGAGAAACATCCTGCAATAAGGGCTTTAACCCTGTAATGTCTATACTCCCTGCCCGAGAGACACTACTTCTAGGAGCAACGTACTGGACTCTATGGCTGAAAACTTAGCAACAATCAAACACCAAATAAAAGCAAATATAAATGTGAAGGCTGAATTAAGAGTAAGGACCTCTAAGGTCTTGGTCCAGCTCTATCCTACCTGGTATTTTATGACTTTGGGAAAATTACTTTACTCAAACCTTGGGCCCATACATACATTTTAAAAGGTTGCTGCGGAATAGCATTGCTGTGAATTCATTGGTTGACCTCCTACTTAGCCCGCATAATGCCCTTGGCTTAACTCCCACTTCCAAAATAAAGAAATTAATTAAAAACTTGCCACTCAAAATCAGTGACTCTCAACTATGTGAAATGCTATTACTAGGATGGTAGCACACGTGAATAGTATAAAACCCAATAAAAGATTGAAAACCCTTAAATCCCTGCTTAGGGAACCAGCCAGTTCTCAAATCCCATGGTTTTATGAAACTGACTTTGGCAAATGCAAAGTGATGTTCTGGGCGATATTTGGTCCCACATTTGAAGGCCCATAATTTCCTTGAACTGCCATAAAATGCTCTTGCCAATATTTCTGGAGTGGCTTAGCCCAAGATTACTTGAGGACTGGTGCATGTCCAAAGTGGTAATGTTCCTTGGATTCCCAACCCAGCTGTGCAGGATTCAAACGATGGCAAACAACAAATGTAAAATCCATTAAACTGAAACACACAAAAATTGTTCAGTCAAACGAGTATTGGTCAGAATAGATGTGTTTGCTTGCTTGTTTTCTAATGGGGTAGGGAAGGGAATGATAACCTGGATCACTTAAATTTCAACATGAGAAAGGGAAATGACACTGTCTAGCCTTCACTGTGCAGCCTTTGTTTTCATCCTTTCCTGCTCCTGTCTCTATGTTGCTGGCCTCTCTACCATTCCCACCTCTACCTCCTATGCTGAGTAGGGGGGGGGAGAGAAAGAGAAAGGGGCTTGCTTTGGCATTTTTTCAGATCTTCACCTTCTATATACACACATATGTTTATGTGTATTTATTTGTAACTATTGCTACTATGTATTGAGTTCCTGCTATTTAGAAGATGCTTTTAATGTATTTATATTTTAATTCTCATAGCATCTCTGAAAAGTATTTAATACTATTCCTCTTTACAAGTAGAAACTGAAGCACAAAGAAGAAAATTTTTTCAAGAACCCACAACTAATATTTAGAAAAATAATAAGTGGAGCCAGGCACAACAGCACACACCTTTAATCCCAGCACTCTGGGAGGCTGAAGCAGGAGAGCAAGTTCAAGCTCAATCTGAGCAACTAAGCAATTAGGTGAAACCTTTTCTTGAAATTAAAATTAAAATTTAAAAAAGGGCTGGCAATGTAGCACAGTGTAAAGGCCCTTGTGTTCAATTCCTAGTATAATGAAAATAATAATAGGGAGGTCAGTAGGCTGAAGTGACTCCAGCACCCTAGTTCCTACATAACAAACCAATACCCAGCTCTATGCAAACAGCGTCAATCTAAAAACAATCAGAGATTCTTCAAAGAAGGATGACACTTATTTGGGACTAGCAGAGTTTTGCAATGGGAATATACATGCCATAGCAAACTAGAAGCATATTTAAGGAGGTTGACAAACAAGGGTGACACCAGGCTGAGGCTGAACAGTGGCGCTAGACAGGTCTCTCTGCCAAAGCATTTCATGCATAAGGTAGGTGTGGACTCTACGGAAGCTGTGGTTCAGGCAGAGTCTTTGGTGATAGTGGTTATCAGGCAGTCATGCACGAGAAGCCCTCTTTTGTAACTTCCAAGCTTTGGTTTTTTGTTGTTGTTGTTGTTAGGGTTGACACAAGTGACTCCATTTTGATTGTGACAACATTAACAAAAGTACAAATAAAATTCAAGCCTAACCAATCAGAAACTGCCAAGTAACCTCTAAGCAGGGACTTCCCATGAGAATGATCTAAATAAGACTCCTCTCTATTCTAACCAAATAAATACTGTTTTGCTGTGCTTCTGTGTTCACTCTATAAAAGCCTTCTCCTTGTTCTCCTTCTTGAGAACCCTAAACTGCTTGTGGTCTGCAGCTGCCTGCTTTCTGACACACTATATTGTCATATCCACTCTTCAAAATATGAGCCTGCCTCAGCTAATCCTTTAACATTAGAAAAAACATTAGAGCAGAAAAGAAAGCCAGACATACTATCTCTATTATGTCGCCCTGTTTTCCTCTTTTTAGAAAAAATTCCTGCCACTTTCCTGCACAGGTCACAGCACTCACAAAAGTTAAAATCTGATGAGCCAAGGATTTGTTAAATAGAGCTGCTATATTCAGTTGCAGATAATAAAAACCACTTTGGCCATGTTATGAAGAAAAATTTAGTAGAGGTAATTGAGAGCTGACAAAATTAACAGGAGGCCTAAAGAAGCAGGAGGCAGGCTGGGCCTGAATCCCCAGATACCCACAGCTCTAACCACTGGTGGACGTCCTATCTTTGCCGCAGCCAGGAACCTGAAACAGGTCTTGCGCTCTACCATTTGCCCTTTCAAGGTGAATTTCTGCATTTAAGTCTCTCTTAGTGATTCCAGTAGGTGGAACCCAAATCATACTCAAATACCTACTGCAAAGAAATCTAGGAAATAAAATAGTTTCCTAGCTTCTGCAGTATAACACGACACTCAAGAAAGAATTTAAAATAGGTTTAAGAGACCCACTCTATAGTTTCCACCCCATCATAAAAAAAAAGAAAGTGATTCTCTAAAAAAGAAATTTATGAAAGTGCTTTAGGCTCAAGTACAGAAGCCCCCAGCTCATCTAGCAAATAACTCTATAAAGGAAATTACCTATGCTGTCCACTGGTAAAGCCAATCCGTGGTGCTAAAGAACTATCTTTGTCCTAGAAATTTTTAAATAGCCCACTTATGGCAATGACAGCCTTCAAAGATTTCTGTCTGTTACAGCCACTAACAGAGCAGGGAATTATGGGCCAGCCTACTCTCAGTTTCCAAACTTTGAGAATATCTTATACAACACTGAGAGAAGACAGTCAGTGCAAAATTGCCCATCAGCAGTGTGGGAGAGTGAAAGCGCTTCCTGAGAGCTGTAATTTACTGGCCTCTCACCACTTGGAACTGTCCCAACACTTGGCATATCCATTCAGCATGCTGAGGACTTGGCAGGGAGAAAAGTCATCCCAGTCCAAAGCCAGCAAAATGAAACACTTCCCTCTCCTACTTCTACGGCCAAAAAAAGTGTGCAATGACTCTCTTTTTCCTAATTCACTATTGCTTTAATCAGTCTGAGTTTACCTGACTTCGTGTCAGAGGGGCTGCAAACCAGATGTAACAAGCAAAGCAACTAAGCGTGTATTTGAATGAAAGGATAAATTTGAAACAAGAAAAGAAAAAAAGTTATTTTTCAGAATTTTCTATGGACCAGACTGTGTCCTAGGAAGTTTATTCTGGATTTTTTTTTTTTTTTTTTGATGCTGGGGATTGAATTCTGGGCCTTACACTTGCTAGGCAAGCGCTCTACCACTGAACTAAATCCCCAACCTCAGAAGTTTATATATTACTTGATAAATATTCACACGAAGCTATAAAATAATTATTACTTCCCATTTTTTGCCACTTGGAAAACTGATGTTCAGAAATTAAGCAGTTTGCCTCAGGCACACAAATTCTAAGCTGTGCGGCTGGGATTCTAATCAGAATCTCTGACTCCATAGTCCTTGTGGTTCCCGTTATGTGGAGTCTTTTCAGCCCTTTTTCAAACATGTCCCTTCTATAAAACTTTGCCAAGAATTCCTTTTCATAGCTTATATCACAAAAATGATACTTCTCTCATTTTCCAAATTTATTTCATTTATGCATATAAAATTTTATATCATATTTACTTTTTCAAATTACACATCCCAATTGCTACAGAGGATTTTAATAATACACTATTATCTCACCATTTCTATTACATCATAAAGGATGAAAATAATGTCATAAAAAAATTGAAAAGAAAGTGGAGGTAATTTCAAAACATAGCAAAGAGTCATGAACTTTAAAAATAATCATCTTAGAATAAGATATCCCAAATTGGGTTTGGATTTCTTTGGTTTTGCCGCAGCTCACGGCTGTGGCACAGTGTAGAAGGATGAAAGATTACTTGTAGTCAGTGTCCAGTCTATACTCCAAGAGGGCTCAGAGGGGCCACCATCAACTGAGACCCCTCAGTTAATTGAGAAAGTCTCAAACGACAGCCCCCCAAACTGAAGCCTCTGTGGGTTTTTATTGATAGAACCAAGAAGCAAGGATAAAAGAAAAATGAAGGGCATCTGGGCAGGAACTCATGTAGGGACAGGGGAAAGACAGGGGAAGGGCGGGGTGATCTGTTAAATGACCAACCTTGGAACGAATCTAAATGATAAATCAGAGGAGTATGGAGAGGGCAAAGACTAGACCATTTGCTCCTTAAGGGAACGTACTTGATCCTATTTGGACTTGTGGTCCTGTAGGCCCTCTTTTAATCTCTAACCTTGTATTTCGGGAGGTTTTGGTCGTGCGGCTCCAGAAGTCCCTTATCATCTCATATGTACCTCTGGCCAACCCCCCACAAGTTTTCTTCTTCATTTATGCACCTAT